>JARJDW010015657.1:0-25885 GCA_030264715.1 Adinopsis sp. GC000173 | reverse complement strand
GATGTTAATCAGAAACACGTGTTATATATTTATCATCAACAGAAAAATGTAGACGTATCTAGGATTATAATACTCCTAGAAAAATATATCCAGGATTTTCAGGTTTTGACTTCAGGCTTATATATTGAGAAACAACAGCATTCCAAGTTTATTAACTATACTGATATACTTTCATAGGGATACATCGTCATGGATCAAAGGGATTTTTAAGTTCCTGCCCACCCTGGCCTTTTACCTTGGTAACTAAAAGAGAAATATAAGAATTTACTAGTAGTTGATTTGAATTAGGTGAGAAATGGTTAAGTTAATTAACCCTTTTTAGACAGCAAAAGAGCTGTTTCAGAGAGAAAAACAGGCATTTTCAGAAAGGCTGAAAAAGTTAAGGTAAAAAATATTGCTGACTAACTTTTCTAAGTTTATAAATAATATAATTCTGATTGTTTTAAATAAATAGAACATACAAAGCTTTCAATCTTAATCGTGCATTGAAAAATTCAATCCAAAATATGCAATTTGATGTATCTAGGATTATCATACTACCAGAAAAGAATAAAATATCGCTGACTAATTTCTCTAAGCTTGTGTATAAATAATACAATCCTGATTGCTTTTAATAAGTACAACACACACAAAGATTTTAATTTTAATCACGCGTTGTTGCAAAAATTCAATATTTTCATATCTCTATTGTGAAAACCGCTTACAGCTTTGTTTCACCCCACCATGTGAGTATTATAGCTAGCTGAAATCGGCTTAAAATCGTAGAACAAAAAATGTTTTAAAAACGAAAACAACTTAGTTAATGGCATAATGCATTATTAATTGCAACAAAACTTATCGGACAAATTATTCAACGAGATAACGTTGAAAACGCAACTCTAAAGCAACATGCACAGTAAATACAATAAATTTGAAAATGTCAAGTATCATTTCATTTAGAAAATTATCATTCGAAAAGGTCATCAGATGTTTATCGGATATCGAATTCGATTCGATTTTGATTAGCATAAAAGTCGCCGAAGCAATGTGTTTGTTTGCTCTGCGATTTTCTTCCCTTTTCCTTTTTCTTCGTTTTTTGAAGAAACTATCTGACAAGATTTAAATGCTAATCGCAATTCATTCCTATGCATATACGCTAAAGCAGATTATAAAGAATGTATAATTAAAATGATGAATAATTTAATGAAAATCTACATACATCATGACATTTAAAAATTAATTTGGTTCTGTTTTTTTATTCGACGTTCGTTCGTTCGTTGTTTTGTTGTGCTTTTAGGTACTTTACACTCTACATAATAATTAATAATTTATCATAAACGCATACGTTTATTTTCAAATAAACCCAAGAAAAAAGTTTGTTGCGTATTAACACCTCGCTTTAGCATCTATTATTTACATGTAATTTGCTTTACAATTATTCGCCGCTAAAAAATACGTTTATTACGTTGTTTTAAATGACGTCCTTTGTAGTACTACCTATAGCAGTATGTAACAGCAGCAAAGCAAATCGATAACCGAGCTACTAAATATTCAACGATTTATTTTCGCGATATATAAGATTGCAGATTTAATTATTGCTTTACCAAATGTTATCATCATACTGGCAAAATAAGCCGCCTGTAACATTTATTTTTGCTCCTGTTGTATCGGACACACCGGAAAAGGGAATTTTAAATTGACAATTGATTGGATAAAATGTTTGAATTCTGTTTGAGAATTCGAATTGATAATTGATGGTAGGATAATATCGATTGCTGGCTATTGTTTTTTAAGATAGAATGGAATAAATACATATTAATTTTTATAATTAGATTCACATCATTTATTTATTATCTAACCTAAAATTAAATTAAAATATGTCAAACTTTTGATTAGTTTAAAGTCAGTTTCTAATAGAAATTAGGCTTTTCAGTTACTAATAACCCTAATAACACTACTAATAATTGTGACTTTGTATTTTGTAATTCGATAATTGATGATAGAATAACATCTATTTTTTATTATTATTGTTTTAAGATAGAATAGAATAAATAAATGTTAATTTTTACAGTCAAATCCACTAATCATTTATTTATTACCTACATCAAAATTATACCTTAATAATAATTTTAGTTGCATAAAGAAAATTCAGTGCATTATAAAATTAAATTGCTTTTTAATAGTGCTTTTTTATTACATTATATTAATTTTTATTTTATATTTTAATGTTTACTGTAAAATAAAACAGGTCGGTTTTAGTAAGAGTAATATTTTATTTACTTTTCATCTAGTTTAAAATATAATTACTTTTATTATTAGAATATTGCACGCTTATGAATTATATTTTTAACTGCAACAACTTTATTAATAATATCTATAAATAACTTTTTTAATTGTAAGATGAAATTATGAAAATATATTAAATTGGAGGGTTTATTGTTAAATAGTGAACACGTTTCAGTAAATCAGTATTAAACTATTAACTTAGAATGCATATAAACTCGCTTAATTGGTTTTCGCAAATTATAGAACTTATTATACAGCAGAACTTGACAATCATCTTCATACTTCTGTCATGACATCAGATACAATACTTTTTTATTTTTGAGACCCGCCAATTTTTTTCAGTTTTGTCTATTGTAGTTGGGGGTGAATTTACGAAACATTTTATTCCTATTTGTTTTGATATCTTCATTTTTCGTGATATTTTTCTAATTGGTTCTCTTTTCTGCTATTATGTATCTCCTGCTCCTTTTATAAACTTGCATGTCCACATTAACTTTAACTAAATATAAACTTTACATTGGCATTTGTATAAAAATTGACATAAAAGATATCGTGTAATATGATTAATAATATGTTAAACTTGGTTGTTTAACAATAAGCCTTGTAAATGTTACATTTGCAACTGCTTAAACTAAAGTAGCAAGAAACAAATTTTCGGCATTTTCCAACTGCTAATAGCTAAAATATTGTTTGTGACAGTCGACAATTACACTCCAACACACTCTTGTAAAAGGTTTCAGAGCATTTTGTTTGGTAGTCTAAATTTCGCAAAATGTTTAGTACGACGACGAAACTATTTGTTTTATAATTTTGTCTGTATGCTGTAACTTTCCAAATGAAATTTATATAATTAGTAGGTAAAATAAACATAATAATCATTACTGTGAAGCGTACAAGAAAATACTGGCCTATAACGTGTTTGAATTTAATTAAACATAGGATGTAATTTGTAATTTAATTATCTTAGTATACTTGTAGATAAAGTACCCACATGTGAATTAAAATAAAGAAGTAAACAATTTCTTTTCATTGCTAATTTATGTATTGTCTACAACAAATATAAAGTCACTGTAGGATGATTCAAAAATACGGTTTGGAATAAATACATGCGATATACAATACTCCGTTTAACTTAACAGATGATTAAATTTGCAGACGTGCGTCCTTGAATTTGGCTTATCGCAAAAATAAAAATAAACAGGAAAAATTTGTTAAATTGTTACATTTTATCATTACTCTCGTATTAAATTTATTTAGGCAATACAATATTCAATATGCAAGTAATATTCCATAAAAGACCTATTCTGCTCATCTCACAAAATTATTATCTCAAAAGTAAACATTAACAAGAAAAATAGTTTAAATTGTAACATTACATCATTACTCACGAACTTAATTTATTTAAGTACATTTTTAATCAATACAACGTTTATATGTTCAATATTCAAATAAAACTATATAATATTCCAAAGAAGACAAATCCAGTTTTATCAATATAGTAAGAATCCATTACTCCAACACAAATGAATATATCTCGCATAATTATTATCTAAAAAATAAAAATAACAAGTAAAATTGGTAATTAAACTCACAGAAAACATAACCTAAAAATAAAAATTGGTTAAATAGCTACATTTTATCCCTACTCGCGTATTTAATTTACTTAAGTACGTTTTTAACCAAACACAACATTTAACAGCATTTAATATATAAGTAAAACATGTAATATTCCATAAAAGACAAATATCCATTCTGCTCAATATAAATAGCAATCCATTACTCTAATAAAAATGCATGCATCTCACAAACTGATTACTATACATAGTAGGGAAAAAAAGGCGTAAAAATGTATGGCTGAAATGCATTTTGCTTGCAAAATTGGCCTGCAAAAATTATTGTACGTAATTAATCAAAAACTGACGCGACAAGTTGTTATTATACATTCATAGTAAAATCAGAAATTATATGAATTTCAAAGCTTTTTACGATAGCGTCTATTAGCACTTGTTCATTTGTTATTTTATGCATTTTGTATGGCAGCGTTCGGTAATGAATGCACGTAAAAGAGCTTTTAGTGGTGGAAATAGTTCATTACAATTTAACATGTTTACTGCTAAAAATTTACTTTGTTTTATTGCTACATAGCTGGTTTAATGGTTGACGTATATGTTTAAAGAAATCGATTAAATGCAAGAGAGATAATTAAAACATATTTTTATACTCTACACATTCTAGGTTATATGTGGTGGTGGGTTTGCTAAAAGGGATTTCCAAGTAAGTGTACTTTTGCACAATGATACAGTAAAGGAGAAAGCAAAATAATTAAAAGGCAACAGCTGCCGTTCTTTTCTTATAATTAGTACCATGTATGACAAGTGAAGCATCAATGAAAAGATGAAAAAAATACCAATTTCTGAGCAAGAAGCACCAACATAAAGAGCATTTTCTTTCGCAATAACATAAAGCTGGAAACATTTCCTCTTTTATTGTAGGTTGTTTAACATTTCATAAAAATAGTTATTATGGATTATTTTCATTGCTATAATAATAAATGATTAATTAACTTTATATAATGGTGTGCTTTTTACAAGCACTAGAGTGTTAATGCTCTTGTAAAACGGAAGTATTGTTTCCCATTAGATTTCGGTTAATAATTGTTTAGTATTTAGCAAATAATTTGTAGGCTGGTATAAGGGTTGACTATAAACAACCAAATACTTAACATGTAGATAGTGGGATATAAATTATTTACAGTGACAAATAAATTCATCACAAAATAATCGCCAAATCGTAGGAATTTCATTTTAATTCAATAGTATGCTTAATAGTAGCTCTATTTGTTATTATTCTATACTTGATAGTCTTAGATATAGAAAAATAGTATGTATTTGCTTTAAATTGCATGGTAACCTTTTGTGTAAGCTTATAGAGAAACTTAGGGGCATAGAACATCTACATATAATTTGATTAATATATAGTCGAAATGTAAATTAATTTGCATCTATATACTCTATAAAGAAGCCCATGCCGGTATTAAAATCATCAATTAAATTCACTTTTTTAAATCATATTTTAAATGCTTTTTATATGAATATTTGAATGATTTGAAACGTTTTATGTCTAACATTGTTGAAGTATTTTCAAACTTTATAAGGCAGTTTGCGTTTTTGAGATAGGTCAATGTAAAGCCTAACAAAAGCAAACCTTTTGACCGTCAACTGAAATCAAATCAATGTAAATCGATTCTATAAAAATGATTTTGTTGATTCTTCATCACATTACTTAAAATAAGTTAGACGTAATAGTCGCAATAATACCTACTATTTGATAATCCATATCGTTATTATATTCTGCTTTTTGAGTTTGTCATCATACTAGCTTGTTATGTTATACCTAAAGCTTTTAAATTATTAAACATAAATATCTGCAATTAAGGTCAGGGACGTGGAACATTGTTCAAATAGTGAAATGTATTGTGGGCGCTGTGGGTAAACCGAATTTATCCTGTTCTATCAAATAATAGTACTATCGACATCCAAATTTGAATAAGAAAGATGTTTTTCAATAAACAATACCTATTTTATTAAATTTCTAGCTATCCAAAGCAATGATTAGCAGCATAGTGAATCTTTCTTGCATCATTATTGTGGTGAATCAACTTTTTCAAAATTGTTTTCCAAGATAACCATCTGATTGTTTTGTTAAGGCCCCTACAATCTATACATCATCGGCCGCCTTACGACTAAAACAGCTAGTGTGTAAACAAACTCAATGTAGCCGTATAGCAAATTTGAATATCCAAACAAATATTTAATGCACAAAAGTTGTAATTACAGTACATACTAACCTTTCTTTACGTTGTTTTCTTAAAAGTTAGTAAAATGTATGATAAGAACACATGAGATTATTCGATTCGATTGAATGAGATGCTGTTACTGCTTTTTACAATGAATCTTCTATTCTTTAACATTCATAATTGAGAAAAACATATTTATTTAAAGAAATTGGTTAGAATTCTTAAAAACGTTAAAAACATACGAAACAATTCTTGTTTACTGCGACGTCTGCGCCCTCAAGCGGTTGATGTTGAAATAATATAAAGAAAAACATTAATTTCTTTTTCAAACCAAACAAATTTAAGTTGACGTTAATATTATTAAAAGAGTAAATTTTCAATATCTTAAATGTGCTTGCGCTCAATGTGTACATTTAAACCAAGAAGTAATTAAACTGACAGAAAACATAACCTAAAAATTCACTTTGCTCTAAATCCATGGACTCGTAGTGCGTAGCTGTAATTTTGGATGTGTCGTGCAAAAAATGACTAGATACATTTGTACAGAATTGTGTATATATAGTGTATGAGACTTTTAGACATTCTAAACTTTTAATTAACATTGCCATAGTATGTTTTTATATGAAAATGTTGATTGAATTATAGGTGTAAATGCATATATAGAGTGCAGATTTTTTAGATAAAAATATTTTTCGGAATGAGGTTTGTAGTAACGTATTTTTATACGTTGTGTAATGCAATAATAAAAGGTAAAAAATGTGTGTGTGTATGTACTCGTTTACACCTATATGTGCAGTTTTTATTTTTCTTTTCGTCCCTTTTAAATATAATTCTGATGGTAATTATACATAAAAAAGATTTATACATGTCGGGAGTAATACGTAATGTGTGAGCGAGTTTAGTGTAAAATTTTTCTACATAGCATAACATTACAAATTCTCACATTTGCATTTTTTTCAGGTCAGCGGCGAGCTTATGCAGGTGAAAAAAAGGCAGCAGGAACAGCAGTAGCAGCAGCAAATGTAAGTGCGTTGTTGTATTTTTATTTAAAACAATGATTTCATTTTTTCCTCGCATTGTTTTCTTAACATAATTAAAATTTATGTAATTCTTTTTAATTAGAATTTAATTAAAAGCATCATGCTGTAGGTTTATACTAATATTTAGAAAAATTCTTTTCTGTTTCATGAAAGAAAAGTAATTTTTCATTCAGGCTATTCTCTTTTTTTGTAATATCACTTCTTAGGAAGTCATAGTTCTTTTATGTTTTCAAAGAGGACGTTTCAAACGTTGTAAAACAAGGGAAAATATCGTTTTCGTTTGTGTATGTGTGTGCATCTACAATACACTCTTTGAATGTTTTAAAGTTTCGAGTAAACAGCAAAACATAGAAAAAAAGAAGGCGAGATGCTGAAACGACAAAGAAAGAACGGTTTTATCAGCTTATAACTTTCATACTTGTTTTGTGAATAAATCACAGTTATGCTATAAATATTTTAATATTGGTTGTGCATCTGCTTAATATTGCATTAAAAATAATAAATATTGACTTAATCATAGCAATAAATTTACTAAAATTAAAGTGTGCGTTGGGTGGTGACCTAAATTTGCACAAATTATTATTAAACTGCAAGCTATAAAACTAGTTTTTATTGCTACATTGTTTGTTGTTTGGTATTAATTAAAAGTTTTAATTTCGTCCCTCTTTCGAAAAAATATAACGAAAATCATTTTTACAGCTTGCCGTTGTTGCTCATTCCTTTACTGCAATAGATATTGCTTCGCCGCATAATGTCACGTTCTCAAATTCATTTTAAAGAACTTTTACGATAATACTCATTCGACTAACTTTAGAAAAGCGTAACTTATTTGACTACTATTTTTACATTAGGTAGTTGATTATCTTAACACCATTGCCGAAATTCAAGAGTCGCTTATACTGCTGCTTCTAATGTAAAAAGCAATAATTCCACTTAGGTAAGTTTTTAAGAGATGTAGATTTAACTTTAAGGTTTCAATACAGAACAATTTACATACTGCAAAATATGTTTTTGCAGTGATGAACTCATAACAAATCTAATTCATTAATTACCTAAAAATTGCGAAAAAGTAGAGTTACTGTCTTTTAAACGTGAAGACGGTTGTGTATTATACTGTACAATAGCTGAATCGTATAAATTTTGTATGTAGGGTTATTGATAATAATTTATCGCAGTATTTAAATGAATCATAGTAATTTAAGAACTGATTTTAATGATGTACAGATTTATAAACGTTATTTGACATCTTGCATTGTTCCTATCTTCACCCACTATTACTAATTTTATTACCAATTCAATAAAAATCTCTAACTATTAAGGAAAAAATAGCTCTATTTTGTAAGGCAGTATAAATTTTAGCAAAAAAACCCAAGTTAATATTATAATATTAAAGATGCAGTTTTCAATCAATTGCTAAAAATATTTATAGCTATAATTTGGAGTAAATGTTATCTTTATAAATGTTTTTTTTTAATTACATCATTGTAAACGATAAAATTTAACTAGGTAAGTGCATTTTCGATTAAAACGCAGTCCTAATATTTACCGCAAAGATAATTAATGTTGCCGGCTAGAGAATAGGTTAAGTTTTTATGCGCATATTTTCCTGCAAATTTGCTGTGTTAATTAATGGCTAGAAGAAGTAGTGCGAAATTTATAATTAGATGAAATAATAATTAACCTAAAATATAATTTATCGTAACCTCATTAAATTTAAACTATTAATAATGAACGCATCACTTGCTTGCTTCTTGCAACGTTAGACGTTAGAAGTTGTTGTTTTTTGTATATATTATATAATTAGGTGACTAGCCCTGAAAAATTACTGAAAGCAAATAAACGATACGATTCTTGGTGCGAAACTTTGTGTTTCAGACAAATAAGTAATATTAAGTTAGGAATGTAGTTGTAATCACAACACCATTGTGTGTGGAAAAGTTTATATATCCAAGTTTGCACAAAGGCTTTATAAAAAAAACATCGCCGTCATACTACATGTAAAAGCGTATATTAACATAAACTGAAAAAGACATGTTTAATTAATGAACTATAATAAAACGCAACATAAATACATGGTTCTAATAGATATTTCGGTAAAAGCATCACACACTCTATTTACTAAATTCCCTCTAGCACATTTCAAACGTATAGTTCAGTGTAGAGCATTGATAACATGACACAATTTATAGCCCACAACTAATATATTATTACTTGATGAATCAATAATGGAATCTGAATCATCCCAATGTGTGTTTGTTGTATACAAAGCGAAAACGTTTATAATTTCAAGTGCGTATTGATGACGATTGCGATCGTGGATGATGATAATAATGATGGCAACGCTTATATGGCTAAAGCATGTTCAAATTGCGTTCGCTTTAACACTTGCCACGCATACAGAGAGAGAGAAGCGAGTAGCAACAGTACGTATAGCACACAAAATACATTTCATTACTTATTACATATCCGCCTATAAACGTACATTACACACAAATGCGTATTGATGCTTTTGTTGCATTTGATAATGTACAATTGAAACGTAATTAAATCCAGCTTATTGTAAGTATTTCCCAATAATTCAACCATTTTCCTGAGTAGCAATTCATTTGAATGGAAATTGATGACATTTTTGAAGTGATACTTTTTGTTCATAAATATTATTAAATTATAGTAGAACTTTAAAGTGTCATTAATTCTTTTCTGATGTTTAGACGTAGGCATATCGAATTGGTTGTACATTGAATTAATTTTTTTTATAAGAACCAATGTAAAACAATTAATCAATTTTTAGCTAAAAAAATGCAACTTAATATGCTATACAATTATCGGGATTAGAAAAAAAATTGGAATACTGACGAAAATAACTCTTAATTGTTCAAACTTGATGTCAAGTAGTGTTCATCTTATAGTAAATGAAGCTCGTCCCATTTAACTCTTTGGACGCCTTTATCAACATAACCTATAAACTATTTAGTTAACTGAATAGTATTTGGTTAGTAACATCTTCCAGCAGTTGGCAGTACTTCTTCGAGTAGAATAATGACAATTTTTAAAACTATTTTACATTTTAATAGAAAATCTATTCTATTGACATAAAAATTAACCAATATAATTTAAAATAATATAGTTTAATAAACGTAATGGGGCCATTACGTTTATTAAACCAGTTCTTATGTTATGTTTGTTATAATATCGGTTAGGACGTTCGGTAAATGCTAGTGACGAGAGTATGGGCATTAATGTTGTAAATTAAACGTCATAAGTTAAAAATATACAATTTTTAAAGAAAATATTATTAAATTTGTCTTTTCAAAACAGGTCACAAAGCCAAGCTCCACTACAACTGTTATATTCCTTTTATTTGTTTTAAATATAGAAATACCTGCGCTTACTTACCTCTCCTATACATTTCAACCGTATTGTTTTTGCATCCTTGAATTAATTACTTCTGCATTCAAGACACATTCATATTTAGTAACAATGTAGAGCAGCGCGTAAGCAAATAAACTTTTACAACTTTTGTGGTAATATACTAAGTGGCAACTTCTTGTGAGATAAATTCTCTGCAACTTGTAGAAAGAATTCCAGCAGCAGCAAAATATATGTATTTACAGTTTAAGTTTTGTTGCTGCGCTTAGATAAGAATTCGTACGTTTTCGCAGGCTAGTAGTACGCGGCGGCGGCGGCGGCGTCATGATCGAAATCAGATTCCAAGTAACAAATTGAATGTAAGCTTTTAAGCTTACGTTTTTTATTACCCAAGTAAATAAATAATTAATTGTTGATTTCAAACATTATTTATCTAAGTATTAAATTCATCGTATTGAAATTTATAGATAGTAGATAATAGATTGGAAATAATTAGAAGGATCGTGTGTAGGTAAATATGCTAACGTTGCAAGTTTCCGAAATCTAATACTTAATAGCAGTTTCTAATTGATTCGAATTGGAATGAATAGTGAAACGTTCGAATGTAATAATAAAACATTGAACGATGACAATAAGTTTGCATACGTAAATGGCTTAGTTTGCGGATGAGGTTAGCGCGAATGCGAGCGAGCGCGATGGGGTTGAATGTTAAGCAATGTATGCAGATCACGTTTGACACGTCCCTGCAATTAACTGGCGCACGGTGTCACTCCCGGAACTTTCCTCCGCTACATTTATATAATAGTTTAGTGGCATCGCAACCCTCGCTGCCACTCACCCTTCGTTCTTTATTTCATATACGGTTACACACCCTTTTCTACTCGAACATAATGATTCGTCGTACGTACGACACTTGACGACGACTAGGATGAAAATTTTCATTTATCAATTTCGGATGTGTGCAACTTTAGATAGACTAATTTAAATCGGTCGCACTCGGTGTAGAAGTAGTAGTGACCAGCGTTATCGGGATATAGTTTGAGGAAGAAGGGTGGAATGTAATCAGGTTGAAACGATATTATTACACAAGCTTTGCCAGACGGAAGGGTTGATGTGCACATTTGTGTATTACTATTTCTAATACATGATATCTTGGAATGATAATGGTTGTACTCCGATTACTATTTATCATTAAAATCTAATGTAATAATCATTATCATATCAATTAAGAAAAAGATATGAACGCATTATATATTTAATTCTTTGACGTTGCGTTGCATAGGGTTGGCGAACGTACCACACATAAGAAAATGAAAGCATATTTAGCTCAAGTTAAGTATAAAATTATTTATAAGCGCTTTACTCAAACGGTAACGCTGCTTGTTGGGCAGTATGTGCATTATGTCAACTTCCGAACATAACCTAACTTTTATAGTTGATTTATAAATAAAACGTGGGTTGTTTTGAAGAGAACTAGCGGGCGGTTTTTCCAAAATTACTATGAGTTTGTAGCAGATATACTCAAGTCAAGTAAAGAAAAGACTTAACATCCACGTTTACTTTATTTTAGTAAACACGCATAACATGATATTTTGTTACTAACTAATCTATATATATAAAAATTAATGTGTGTCTGTTTGCCCTCGATAGATTCAAAAACCATAGATTCAATCGCCGTGAAACTTTGGGGAGTTGTTTAATATAGTTCAAAGAAGGTTTCCGGCACATTAAACACTAGAAGAAGACGTTATATTCGATAAAATATGTGGGTTTGTGAAAATAGTAAGACTGCCAATTTGACAGCTATCAGTGTGACAGGACAAACATTCAAATATTCAAACATTTACATTTACTCCTTGCAGAAGATCAAATTTATGTCTCCGTACTAACAGGACAGAAGTAATGCGACGAATAATTGACTTTAAGACTTTAAAAACATAGTCAAATTTTAAACGGATAATTATTTTAATCAATCTTTACTGAGCCAGAGCAACGCGTGGCTGAGAAAGCTAGTTTATAATATAATTTGACATCATCTACTGGTTTTTTGTATCTTCAAATTTTTCTGACAAACAAGTTTGTTATTAACTACAGATAGATCCATTGAAGACAATAAAGAAAAATGCAAACGTAACATGATTTGTCTCGATTTTAGTGTGTGGTACACATTAATAATTTCATACATATAGATTTTTTATGTATTTGTGGCACAGACAATGGATGGAAAAGGTTCAACCATCCCCGTGGCTTTTGAATATGTAATTATTTTTATCAATTATGTAATTTTAACCATAGCGTAAACACACACAAATTAATTGTTTCTCTTTTGTTAAGTCATTTGCCACTACGTCAAAGCAATTATAAATTTTGCGTGTACAAATTCAAATGTTTTTATCGCACACAAATGAATTTATTAATTAATTATTAATATGTCAACCCTGCTCAAGATTCGCTTCTAAACGCCGCGCCGCAGAATGTTGTAAAAGAGGAAAATGTAACATCATCAGAAAGGGCACATATTCAACAAATTTTATAAGATTGGTTGCTAGAGATAAAAACAACAACGCAATTTACGCCCGTTCATAAATCATCGCTTCAAAATACATTTAGCTGGCGTATTATAAATTAATTGTGAATGATATAAAACATTTTTTAATAATAAATATATATTTGCGTTTCGTTATACTAGACTTTTTTTTATAATAAAGTGGGAAAAATGAGAGCAGCTCACATGGGAATGTGCATAGATTTACGTGTCATAAATTTTTATAAAAAATACGATAAGAAGATAAAATTTATTGTGGTTACAAAAAATATACGCAAATTTTATGGATTTGTTGGTTGTGAATTATAATTAGAATTATATGTTATATTTTAAATATTACGTTAAAACGCAATTTACATAACAGCAGATAATCATTTGCAAAATCAACAATTCCAAGTAGGTTTTATTATTCTAATTTTATTGTTAACATTTTACGACAAATTTAATTTATCATCGATTTTATCAGTAGTTAATTATAAGCGATATTATTTTTTACACGGAAATTCTTATTGTGAAAAATTATAAGTAAGCATTAATTACATTATAAATCTTAATAAATATTTTCATCAGAATCAGAAATAACTCATTCATATTCGCGAAAGTTTATTAAATTCGAATTATGAATAAATTATCTTATTCCATATCAGAAAAATGATAAGTTGACATCAATTTATATTATAAATCTAAAAATACTTTATTCATATTACTCGTAACAAATTTTCTGCCAACAAAAGTTTATTAAATTTAATTATAAAGAAATTATCTTGTTTTATATCAAATAAATTACTTATTTCTTATTATTAAAACTCTTTTTATGTAAAATATTCCTGCAGTACCACAAATTTAATTTATAATTGATTTTATCATTTAATTATAAGCGATTACTTACTATAATTTTTGCATGGAAATTCTAGTATTAGTACTTTATTTACATTATTTACATTATAAATCTTAAAAATATATTTTATTGTATTTAATGAATGAAGTCAGAAATAACTCATTCATATAACTTTTAACACATTTTTTGTTGGAAAAAGTTTATAATTAAATAAAATTATAAATATTTTATCATATTTCACATCAAATAAATGACTCATTTATAATTATTGCGTACCGTAAACGATTTCAAGTTTAATAATTAGGATGAAATCTTTTAATATAAAGTATCGTTGCTGTAGTGATCTGCGTATATTGAAAAGCTTGAATTTGAATTCGAAACGACTTTGCAACAAAGTTATTATTCCATGCATTTCAATAAATAGTTGAAACACTAAAGTTATCTGACCTAGTCACGATAAAAGTGGTATTAAATATGTTGAACATTCCTGCAGACGCAACTATATCAAATATATGTATGCATATTTTCAGTAGGAATGTGAAATGTACGGTTTTAATCATGTACTTCTCATTTATCAGTTACTATTAGTGCTGCTGGATTTGCTATTAGGCGGTTGAGGTGGGTGCCTCGGGCCGCTCAATTCAAGGGGAGCTAAAAGACTAAAATGATATAAGTTCTCATTTTAGAACTAATTACCTTCCATTCCAACGCCCTTAAATGTTTAAAGGTGCATTTATGGTTATTATACAGAATGATCCAAAAATTATCGGGTTGGCAACTAAGTAATTGCCGATTTGTTCAATGAAATAAGAGAGTTTTTACTTTTTAATGGAAAAAAATTTAATCTGTTAAGTATTTTTTATTTTGTTCGATAACTTTTTGTCATCTTTCGGATGATGATTTTGATCTCATCCTCATTAAGCTCAGCTGATCGACCAAAACGTTGGTCAGCTTTAAGAAAATAATTTCCAGGATGAAATTTGTTAAACCAATTCTGGCATTACTTTTCTTTAATGGCTTCATCACCATTCAGGTTACATACTTTTTGGCGGCTTGTACTGCGTTCTTTCCTTTACAGAAATCATATAGCAACATATGTCGAAAATGTTCGTTTTTGCACTCCATATTAATATTAAGGTAAAAAAACACTATCTACGCAATGAACTTATAAAGCTAGGTTAGGAGGACAGCTAATATATATAAGAAGAAAAATATCATAATATTTAAGAATATCCTAAAAATGAGAGTGAAAAGCATTTATAACTGAAATCGGCAATTACTTAGTTGCCAACCCAATATTTAATGCCTAAGGTAAAATCCGCCACTGATAAACAATAACCATATTATTACAATTGCATTTATTTGATGTTTGTGTAAAATTTGTATTAAATTTTACTGTATGTATATTTATACAAATGCGCTTTTTAATAACAAAACTATATACGATTTATTTATAAATATTAATAGCAAATCCGCGTGTACAGATTTATTAATGACATTTTTTGTGTAATCATTTTAATAAACATTCGATTCGCACAAAATTTTAATTAACAAACATTTTAACCGCATTTAATTTGGAATCAATAAATGTGATTATTAATACATTTATATGTGTGTGTGTATATATATAAATATAAGTTTTATTTTATTAAATATAAAAAATATAGCGGCATTTTAATAAATTACATACATCACTCTACGTACGATAAACAATCAGTTAATTACATAATAATTTGTTTACAAAATAAAATTCATTCTTTCCTATACATTAAATTCATGTTTGTTTCAATTCCCAATGCAATAATTATTGCAAATGGATGTCTATTAATTCCTTCCAATGTTGATAATTTTTTTTTATAGTCATGAGCCATATAGTGCATCAGCAAAATTGAAATTAATTATGATGAAAAATGTTGGTACGTAATTAAATAAAAACAATACTTGAATGCAATAAAGAAACGTCTCTAGAAAAATCCTACAATTTTTTGCGCTTCTTATTAGTTGATGTTTGCGCACATTGAACGAACACGTTTGTTTTCACAATAAAACTAACGCGAAAAAGGTTCCGTATAAAAAATATTAAATGAAATGGACAAATAAAGCAGAGGAAATTTGTTGATATTGCTCGTTATTACTTTTAAAGATAAATGTTTATTGTTAGTAATGCTTTCAGCTTTTAAATGCTGCCTATACCTCTACTTTTTTTTATTGAACAAGATTTGAAATCGACAGTTTCTATAATAAAATTGAATGTTACACTTCCTAAAGTAAATTGAGCGATTAAATTAATTGAAAATATCCTTTATTGTTTAGTTATATAGAATATAATCATCCGGTAGGTAATAATAATTCAATTGATAATACATAATAAAAACTTTTACTTTTTTAAGCGGAAGTTAAAACAATTTATTGATATTAATTAAAGTTTTAAACAAATGCGAAATTTTTATGTGCACCTACATTTTCCTTTTAATTAATTGTTTTAGAAAGTGATAAAAAAAAATAAATTGTTTCGTTTAATTAGATTATCGCTAATTGAATAAGTGTTTTTGCGTTTATAGCAGTAGTTATAAAACAATGCGTCTCAAGTAGATTAATTTTCTAAATTTTTTACAGCAATTGCATGCTGCAATTTACATAATAATTCACGTCTAGCTAGTTTGCTCGATGCTATTTTTATATTGTCATATTAAAAGCGCGCAAGCCGCCTCTTTTTCTAATTATTCCGTATAAAAATTCATAAATTTTAAATTTATAACTTTTAATAATAAAAAAATGTGTACGCGCGCTTTTATGTTTGGTACGTTCAATTAAAAAATAAACCAAGCTTTATGTTTTATCTGATGAATTTTTCATTGTTTATTTAGAATTTTTATTATAATATCATCGTAAAAATAAAAAGAAATATAAGCATGATTTTTGAATGACTGCGCGCGGCGTAATTACTTTATCTTTTGTTGGTGATTGCACCATTAAAGGCGAAATTAATTAAATATCATAAATAATGTTTTTCGCTTGCGTTATATTGTAGCGACGGATCTAATAATGAATTTCTCGTTCAGTTATTATCGAGTAAATCTAGCGATGCAATATATGAAATTGCGCATCTCATCATCGATAAGTCATCAGGAAGCGGCCAATTCGCCAGATCATTTTATGCCTGTAAGTAATTACCACATTCATTAAAGCGAGGTAAACCTAGGTACCTACAATTTTTACTTAAAATATTCACTAATTTTGTTGATGTTTTAAGTCGATTTATAGCTTTTTAAAATAATTGCTGGTTATATTTTATAATACTTAGAATCAAAGGCATTTTGTGAAATTTATATTTATTGAAGCAAATTTTTCTAAATCTTTTCATTTTTGTTGCCACCTCCAAATTATTTTTTATATTTTCGCCGAAATTCTTAAATATAAATGAATTTCTCACCCAGTTATCGAGTGAATCTAGAGACATTAGATGAAATTGCGCATCTCATCATCAATAAGTCATCAGGAAGCGGCCAATCCGCCAAATCATTTTATGCCTTCAAGTAATTATCACATTGATTAAAGCGAGGTTTACATTGCACGTATAGGTACAATTTTTGCTGCATGATCGATACATTTCCGCTTAAATTTTCAATTAAAGTACGCAGTAATTTTGTCGATTAAGCCAATTTTAATATAATTCCTTACTTGGAATTGGAGATGTTGTGTGCAAAGTGCATTTTTGACACCCTTCAGTAGTAAATTTTACGAATTATTGTCATTTTTAGTGCCTTCTCCAATTTATTCTTTAGTATTTCTACCAAAATTTCTTATATATAAAATTTTTGATCGATTTTTTGTTGAGATGGAATTTTTTTTAAATAATTTTGTTTATTTTCCTATCAAGATTTTTAAGTTTTATGTTTAAAATTCTGCGAAAACCAAGTAGAACACAATTTTTAAGCAATTTCTGTTCGCTGTCCACTTCGCACTCAATTATCTGTTTACAATATATCGAACTGAACTTTTATTATGTTTCTGAAGCAAATTTTAATGCGTAAACATTAAATTTTCTAGAAATTACTAATTGGTATAAATTGAGAAAATACGCTACGTTGAACAACGCTTTAAAATTACTTCTGTTCAAGTAGGAGTATTTATTTATAATGAAGAAATGTACACAATATGTATTTCTGCAAAAAACGACAAGATAAATTTAACTGTTTAATTTTTCGCTGAACTTAAAGTATTTAAAAAGAATTATTTTTATATTTCACCAATAAAGAAATGCCTTATTATCATGTTTACCTATAAATATAAATAAATAAATTTAGAATGTAATAAGAAATATTTTCAATAGGTAGATAATTGCATTGTTATTAAATAAAAATGATGGATTGTCACAACTAAACTTGAAATTTCTACCAATTTTACATAAAATAATTCCGAGTCGCTTGTTTTTTCAGCGCAATATAGTAAAATGTAATCATTCAATTTTATTTAATTGAATAAATCAATTTTCGGCTAAATATTGTACGCATTTGATTTGTTTGCACAGCGCAGTGAATCAACAAAAAAATGCAAATCGAATATATATATATATCTACGCAAAAAATGTTAAAGTTTGGTAATGTTGATCAAACCAAAGCAGAAATAACTTTTATGTGTGTTGCGCTTCGTATATGTATGTATATACAAAAGGGGGAAATTACGAAACGCTGAAAAATATAAAATTTGCAACACGTGTTGTAATATCTTAAAGCTCACACATATAGATGCTGAATTGAATACGTACAAGTAGAAAATGTAAAAATATAACGCGACTTTTATGTACGTGTAGAGGTTCGTTTAGAATTAAATTTACTCCTCCTTTTCGTTTCGTACATTTTTTTCGTCGCGTCTTCTCTACGACGAGGTGGATGAGAAACGTGTAGTGAAGGCAACATTTCTTTTTTCATTTTTGTCATCGTGACAAACACTTAAATAAAGAATGTCGTCGACTTTGGAATATGTGAGTGTCTTCTATGTGTTATACACATCCAGTTTTCCTTTTTTATTTTATATATATATTTTTCCAGTTTCGTACAACGTACGACTAGTAGGTATATAGAGTTAAAAAGACAATGCTGAAAGTTTTTGGTATTGAAAGAAGTACACAGTGAAAAGTTTTATACACGTATTATGGCTGGAGAAACAACAACTAATATGAAAACTTTTTTTATACAATTTATTAAATAGAACAACACAAGAAGTTATTGCGACTTTATCTACAATATTAAAAAGCGTTTATAAATATTAAACAAAATTATTTGGTCTCGTTACAATTTTACCAACCCAGTCAAGCCAAGTCGTATTTGAAAAATAGGAAAAGTTTTTTGCCAGTCATATATTTCACATGTTGAAACAGACACTTTGAAATATATAAATAAAACGTTCGCAGTTTAAATTTCAGCGCAAATGTATGAGAAATTTCATGTTCGAGGAGAATCTTTAATGTTTGAGAGATATAAAATAAATATTTTCCTTTCCTAAACTTCGCCATTTATTGAGAGATTATTTAAAAATGGATGAAGAGTTATATTAAGTTAATTTAACCCAGATCTGATTTAACTGTAAACGCGAAAAGCTCGTGGTAGTATATTGACATTAGTTTGTTTAAATGACGATGTTATGGATGTTTATAAAGTTTTAATAAACTATTTTATTATGATTCAACCCGCCTTTTCTATCGTCCCAAAACATTCGATAGTTGCGGATCGATATGCATAGGATTTTTGGTGATAAAGTCACTAAGAATGAGTTTATTGTGAGAGGTGCATTGTCAACGTTATGGCATTAGTCAATAATTTCCAGGTTTTAGGTCTAAAATATCTTCCAAAATGATATTGGCAGTCTTTCGACATACCAACAAGTCCCAAACAGACATATTTCGAAAGCCTGGCACAATTTCTTTGGTTTTCTTGGCGTCGGTAAGGGTTGTTGCTCGTTCGAAGCGTTCTTCGTCTTCAAAGTCTTTTCGACTTTTTTTTAACTGATTCCAGCATTTGTAAGCATTGTTTTCTGACAAACCATGGTCCCAGAAATTTTTTTGCAAGATTTCGAACATTTCTGCATCTAAAATTTCATTCCGCAAACAAAATTTAATGCAACTTTTTTGCTCAATATTGTAATAACCGTCGAATGCACTTTTTAGCGTCGTATAACATTAGTCGTAAAACAAAAACTAGTGAATGTTTTAATGTGAAAAATGTTTTTACAATGCTTATAAGTCATAAAAAAAGTATAATTGATGTACAGTTGACTAGGGCTAATAAAATGAAAAATTAGTCTTACTTTTTGGACACACTAGTGTTTACATGTATTATTTATCTACCTACTTATTCATTATATCTTTTTACTACAAATACATTTTTTAGTCCTTCAATGTGTAGGTATACTAGATTAAAAATTCTGTAGGAAGTTAGCTTTAATCTGAAGTAACAGCGAAAAGCGTTGAAATTAAAAGAATTCAATTAGATGCCTTTATATTATGCTTTGAAATTTTAAATGGGCTATAAGATTGTCTTGAATTGTACTTTATTAACATAAGATTCAACTCTTAAGACACAAGTAATCAAGATCATTCGCATTTTCATTGTTTTACATCCGTTAATTTGCCTAAGTCTACTTTATTGAGATAAATAATTCGTTGAATGATAGAAATGAAATAGCGTAGAAAGTTGAAAATGTCTGCCCGGTTTTTAAATGAAATATTTATCTGAAAAGTTTCTTCCCGCGTGCTACTATTGCAAAACCAATATTTTTAAAAGATGAAAAACGTTTGCATAATGTAAATTAATATTAGTCAAAGGTATGTCAACTTTTGCATTAAATAACAATTTAATATCGCAACTAAAATAACATTTTTCACAATATCGTGATGCACAAAACAAACAGTTTTTTTATATTAAAAAGTTTAAATTACATTTTATATCATGAAAAGTCCGTGTTTATAAAATTGAATTTGTTTTTGAATTTTAAATATCCAATTGCGTACAAAAACACCGAAACCATATTTTTATATGACATAAATACCAGCAATTATTTGTTTTATACTTATATATTTAAATAAATCTGCTTTATTTATACTGTAAAAAATATTATGTGCTCTTTTGGTTTTTTAGTTAAAAAAGCACGTTCGGTTATTATCATTTTACTCCAATCTAATTCATTTTTCTTTTATGCAAAGTAAATTTGCACAAGAAGTACAAATAATATTTTTGCGTTGGTTTATTTTTCTTTCTTTCTTTTTCATTTGTGTAAAATTAAATGCGAAGGTACAATTAATAGAATGTTAAATGAGGATAAAGAAAATTGGCATATTTTTTCGGAGGATGGGGATGATTAGTGAAAAGTAAACGATTGATATATGAATTTATTAACAAATTAACTCTTAAATAATTAATTGATTTCAGCGTTTTAACTATTCTTAAAATAAAACAAAACTTTATCTTGAAAAATCTATGTCGAATAATGGTGATAAAGCAATGATTGTCTAGAATAAAATTTGTTTAATTTAATTGATTTTTATTTAAGTAAATTTGCACAAGAAATACAAATAATATTTTTGCGTTGGTTTATTTATCTTTCTTTTTTTCCGTCTGTGTAAAATTAAATGCGAGGGTACAATTAATACAATGTTAAATGAGGATAAAGAAAGTTGGCATATTTTTTGGGGGAGGATAGGGATGATTAATTAGCTGTTGTAGTAGTTTAAAACGACCGTCTGGGCTGCTGGTAAAGTTGATTGTACAAAAAGAAGTTGACGCTAATTAGCATCATCATAATAAATACATGCAGGATAATGCAAATTTCTGTCTTCAAACATATTTCAGATAACAATTTGCGCGGTACGGAAACGACTTAAATTTGTATCTATTACAGCCAGGAAGGATATTATTTGCGATGTTGATTATTAAAATGCAAAATTGCAATATATTGAAGAACATAATAAAGCGACGGAGAATTAATAAAAATTTATATATTGGCTTCATTTACACTCAATATACATTTGTATTCTCATTTAATTGAAAAAGATCTAAATTGTTTTTATGTTTTTTTTTTTATTTTGGAATCAATTAAGTATACTCGAACGCTTTCGGAGTGCATTATTCCAAATCTTTCTTATTTATCTTTAATTCTATTAAGATTTTTTACTTTCTTCTTGTATTTGCAGTGTTTTCAGGGAGTTTGTTAATACAAAAGTAGGCAATTAAGGCAAATTATTTAAATTTACAAAAAAGTGTTAAAGGAAATAAATGGAAGGTAAATTATCATGAATATATTTGTTGACGCGCCAACTATTTCTTAGCTCAGCAAAGCTTCCTAGACGTCTCCTTTGACGTAATACTTTAAGAATACAGATATTTCTAGGAAATGCCAATACTATTTCTTATATATTACAGAATACATATATAGATTACCATTTTCATAGATTTTTCCAGACTTTATACCTTTAAACAGAATACAAGTTCTTCGTAAGGCAGCAAGCAAGTGACATGATTCACGCGGGCAGCATTGCATTTTTTACTATTGTCATATAGTTTTAATGTAAGACAAAACAAAACTAATTATTACTTAACGTTTAGATAATGATTTTCAAAGCAACCAAACTCATGTGTTGATGTAAAAGTTACTTTTCTTTAATAAAATTCTTAATTACCATAAGAACTACTTTAAGGACCGCAAGCAGAAAATAGTTTTAAAAACGTTTCATTCACGAATTTATGCTTTTTGCGAAATTTTGTGTCAATTTTTTTTATCTCTGCATATTTATTAGTAATTTATCAAATTAATTTAGTTTTGATGATGTCTCAATAGAGAAAATGAATAAAAGAATTACAAGAATATATTGCAAGAGTGAACCCTATCTTGTGTTTTTACTCCCTTCATTCTTTTAAACAAAAATGGTTTACCATTTGGAAGCAACAAAAATTCCTTTCTTAATTTCAATGCATCCTAAATTTTAAAGCAGACGTGTTGTAATTAACTTCGACTAATTGAAATTATTCTTAAACAAAAATTTAAAATAATGTATTTAAAGTATATTATGTTGTTGTGGGCTTGCATTTCAATCATCAGCGCAGAGGGCCATAACATATTTTAGTGAGAGACAAAAAAAGGCCCGACAGATAATAAAAATGTGTAAAACAATAAAATGTCAAAATCGGTGCCTCGCTTTTTGCCAATAAAGCGAAATATTGATTTAAAACAAGTCATAAATAACGTGTATCTTCTTGAAAACAAGCCGTTATGCTTTTAATTTTCTATTGCCATAAATTAGAAAACGCCATAAAACATTTTTAATGTCAATTTCTACTCGTCTTCGAAGCGCAAAAAATAAACAATTCACTCTATAAATTACGGAATGCTGCGTATATATATATATATACGATATAATAATTGATCGATAAATTATTATACATCGCGATAACGAATTAACTTTGCGTGCCGAATGTTAAATTTGATCATTGCCATTAGGCACACATTTTTTGCACTTTGCGTATCTTATCAAATTTGATTTAGCAAGAAATAATTTATAGCATCCCGTAGTAAAGTATTACGTTGGATGTGAGTGTGTGTGTGGGCGTTCTTTTTGAAAAATGTTTGCGTAATGGCTGCAGGAACATTAACCAGGCAATGCAGAATGGTTTAGTTTCGGTTGTTAAGTAAATGATAAACATGGGATTTGCATTAAACGAAAACAATATTAAATGCATCCTCATTAATATAAGCTTGATGTATTTTTATATAAATTGCATCCCGAGCAGCCAGCATTGATTCATCCATCCCCGCATCCAAAAAGCACACGAAATGCAAATGAACTTATTTTGTCTGAATTGATTCATTTGAGATTACATTCAACAAGCATCTAGAAAGACGTCCGCATTGTTACTCTAAAAAAACATCTTTGAGTATTTAAATTGCTTCCGTATACAAAATCGCTTCTAGAAAATTGCGTTTGAAAGTTGTTGGTGAAGGCGCCGGGCATAATTTCAGTTAAATTATAAAATTACATTGTGCAATAATGCGACGAGAGGAAATTATGAAACAAAACTTGGCGAATTGTCGCTTTTTTCCCACTGTTGTTTTTCGTTTGTCGTTGAATTTATTTACGGGACAAGCATGTTCATTTATAATTGTTTTGTGGTAAATTAAAAAACGTGACTGTAAAATCAATAAGGTGAAGTTTGAAAACGGGAGCGCGTTTGGATAAAAGTCTTGAGCAACTTGAAAGGATTCTTGTTTAAATATTCACCAACACGCTTTGCCGCTCAACTTTTAAGATTAATATATGAATTTATTAACAAATTTGTTAAAAACATGATAAATAATTAATTGATTTCAGTCTGGTTTTACTATTCTTAAATTTTAACGAAACTTTACGTTCAAAAAACTATAATTAATAGTAGTGATAAAGGAATAAGATTAATTAATAACAAATTTGTTAAAAATATGGTAAATCTGTGGGTGTAAATTAATAATTTTTAGTGCAGCCACAAATTATTTTTTAGCATCATCACATTCTCTTAAACCGAAAATTTTTGATGGATTTTTCTTTGCGTGGAAGTTTTTAAGACTTTCTTCCGATTTTTCTTTGATTTTTGGCATTTTCAATCAAATCTTTTATCGACTTTCCTCAGAATTGATAGAATTTTGCATCAATTATAATGAAAATCCTTAAATATTTTAATGGAAAATGCCAAAATCAAAGAAAAATCAAAACATAAAGTCGCAAAAATTTGCTGTGCAAAGAAAAATCCATCAAAGAATTTTTAGTTTAAGTTACGTAGTGATGCTAACAAATAATTTGGCTCTCCACCCACGTGGTCTATTCTTAAATTGTAACAAAGCTCTAGCCTGAAAAATCTATATCTAATTATAGCTACAATATAATGGTATAATATTGATATATAAATTTAATGATAAATTAACTGTTAAATAATTAATTGATTGTAATGTTTTAACTATTCCTAAATTGCAACAAAACATTAGCCTGAAAAATCTATGTATATCTAATAATAGTGATAAAAAAGTGATTGACTAGAATAAAATTTGTTTAATTTAATTGATTTTTATGATACAGTAGCGAATAAAAACGAATATAAAATAGTGCTTTCGCTATCAATTCAAATAAATAGACGACGAATTTAGCGTATTTAAAGCAATCGTAGTTACTATTCCAATTTATTACACTCTATTCTCGAAATATCTTTAAACGATATTGCTTCAATCAATCGCTTCGTATAGTACTAAATATTTATTTTGAGAGAGAATATATGTGTGTTGAACGCGATTTCCACACGTAATTCGTTAAATTTAATTCTACAACAAATTGATCGAAATATTAAAAACGTATGAATTGTTTTTTGCTTTTCCTTTATAATAAATTGCATGCAAAGTCATTATATAAATTGGTAAATTGGTAGTAATACGTATACAATGATGTGAAATGGTGCACTTTCTAAACGCTAAAATAATAATTATTTAACAACAACTGAAACTATTGAATAATATTTTGCTCTCTAGGAAGATAATACAATTAACTATGCAAATTTAGTAATGATGTATACCTGCAGGGTTCATATAAAAAACAACAATTAATTGTGTTTTACTTCAAATATATAAAATATTAAATTTTATTAAATTATATTAAATTTTGTAAAGACATTATCTAGAAATAAATATATTTTACTCCTATTTTTATTCATTTAAACATTAAAATAAAATAATGCTAGACTTATTTGAATATTTAATATTTGTGTGTTTAAATAATGCTATTCTATTTTTTATTACAGATTTTCTTATGAAATTGTCTAGAGATAAAAATATTTTACTATGTAAGTATTTCCTTTCTATTTTTTGTTTCATTTTAACGGTTTGAAAAGCTTATTTGCTATACTGCCCACTCTTTTATTCAAAATATAAATATTTATAATTAATTAAAATATTTATTTTTTGAGTGGGAAAATGTAGGTATCTACTATAAATTATTATACTCTAAGGTATCGCAACAAATA
>JARJDW010015654.1:0-13384 GCA_030264715.1 Adinopsis sp. GC000173 | reverse complement strand
CATTGACATAAAATGCTCCAATATAACTTAAAATGTCCCAATTTTACGGTTTTTAGGTTATGATTGACATAAAAAAGGTATCAGTTCGGTAAAAGTTGGTGACGAGAATACGGGCATTAATAAATAAATGTCTTAAAGTCAATAAATTTAGTGATTTAAGCAACAAAAATGAACAATAATAATAAGATTTCAGGAATTTTTTACCAATTGATAAATTTCATATTATTTTTAATATGTTTTCAAAAATAATATCTAATTTTTTTCCTGCATATATTTCTTGCAACTTTTAAACTATGAATCTCTTACAGAAAGTATGATTTTTAACTATTTTGTTACAAACACAGATGACAAAAGTTTTCCAAAGTAATGCTAAAACAAAATAATGTATTTTATTGTGGTGGTATCGACATAAAACACATTCTTGTTCAACAACAAACTTTACAATTGCAATAGAAATTTTGAGATCGAATACTACTACTACACCCAAGTTGTTACTAATCCAGCATCGCTAATTGCATTTAATACTTTTATTTTACCTATAACGAAATTATTATCATCAATGAAATATCAATAGTCAGGCGTTAATCGATTGTTATTAACATAATATGTATTCAAATGTGGGCGGCTATACATCATTAAACCATTGAATATTATTAATTAAAATTAACTGTTGCGTTAATTTGCAGATTTCGGGTGTAGATAAGGTGATGTTGTTGTTATATCAAATTGCGAACCTACACCTATTATTATATGTAGGTTGGAAAATCAATTTTTACAAGAGAAGCAAAAAAACGAAAGGAAAAATTGATAATCATTTATTTGTTTTGAAATTCTCCCCAAATAAACCTTTAGGGATCCTGAAAATGATTCGAAACCACCTCTAAAATAACAATTGTTGGCGAATAAACGAAAATTGTTAAATTAGAAAATGGACAAAACGCATTCTGCGTGAAAACTATAAATAAATCATTTCCTAAATGGATTTAAAGCGGGACAACATTTGCTTAACTTTATATTTAAATTAATGCAGTGTGCTCATGTAATTGTAATTTTTTTGCATACATAACATATATAGAGAAAGAATGCAAAATGTTTCAACGTTACGTAATTCAAAGAAGAGTTAAAGCTCACATCGATTGTGAGCTAGCTAGTTTTTATAAAATATCATCATGTAAAATACTGCGGCGCATATAATAACAGTGAGAGAGGAGTAAATGAAACGTTTTTGCATTCATTTACCTTACATTAGACAGCCTAAAAATTTCACGTTTTTATGTTGAAAATTTTGAGGAGAATAAAGCAGATTAGCAAAAGCATTTAGTCGGGTTTCATGTGAAATTTTAATCTTTATTTATGACCGTAACCTGTTCTAGCATATATTAAGAATATTCCCAAAAAAAGAGTAAAGGCTTTACAAGTCAAACAACGAGAAAAAAATAGTGTGTAATAATGGTGAGACATGCAAATCATTGCAATTATATCATTCGTACCGCTTACAGCCTAAGTCGTACCGCAATGTTCAGTTGGGAGAAAGAAAGTAGTTGAGCATATGTTTTACTATATTCTGTTTACATAACACATATGTGGATTCAACTTGTACAATTACGGCATAAAATTTTGGTAATTAACGTCTAACAAAATTGTAATTCTTGTAATGTAACTTATTAAATTTTAGACATTAACGTACTGAAGATGAAGATGTAAATACAATATGCAAGCAATTTCAAACGAAATTTGTGACAGATTTATCGATTTCGATAATTAGATTTAAAAAAAAAGTATTTACTAGCACAATATGAGGGAGGTACGACTTAGGATCCGACTGAATATTATTAATATATCATTATCACACGATATCTAATCAATATTTTACTTTGTTATACAAGGAAAATAATGCTTAAATAAATATATAATATACATTTAAAACGCAATATGCAATTATCTAGTTCCAATTAGCTGTGGAAGCTTACAAATACTAGATAAATATTATATGAAATCGTTAAAAATGAACTTTGTTGAATAAAATCTGTACACCTAGTGATAGGGCGACAAAACTTTAATATATGCTAAATTGGTTGTAAAATAACATATTAAAATAGTAAGAAAACTTAAATTGTCTGTAGCACCTTGCTTCTACGACTCTAATATTATTTAATTTAGATACATTTTGTTATTATTTAAAAATCGGAATACATATTTTATAATTTAGATTTAGACGTAATATCCCACAATAAAGGTACACTGTTAAGGCTTTCTTCGAAAAAGCAATTGAATTTCGTAGTATATAGTTGAATCTGCTACTGAATTTCCAAGGCAATATTTTTTTAACGTGATTAAAATAGCACCAAAATACAAATTAGAAAAAAACATCAAATTTACTTACAAACACTTAAATTGCCTCTAGCACCTTGCATCTACGACTCTAATATTATTTATGTTTTTTTTTGGCATTTAATTTAGTTAATTTTTTGTTTACCCACATTTTAAAATTTAGATTTAGACGTAATATCTCACAATAAAAGTGCATTTTAACGGCCCGCTTGGATAAAATCAATTGTGTTCCATAGTACAATATTTAAATTAGCAAGTCAATATTTGTTTAAAAGTGATTAAAATAGCAAATGTTTATATGAAAATAAGCTAACAGTATAATTTTTAAATGCGAGTTTTTATTGCTGCCACCACACAGACGTCGTTTATGAAAACGTAATTGAAGTGCATACGTACATAAAAATGCGAGATTTTTCTGGAACGCGCACGCAAAATTAAGATAAAAAAGTGAAAATGCTAATATAGGTATATACCGTCGAGTGGAATAGTCTTATAACTGAATGATGTTTTGCTTTTAGCGTTTATCGTTTGTTAATTATTGAGGAAAATCCCATTAATTTGATTGCGCAATCATCGTCCAATCTAATCATCGCGCTATGCGCTATGCGAAGAATTTTTGAAAGTTTATTTATTTAAATCACACACACACACACATCGGCCAGCATTTATTTAACCAAATCGTTGTTGGTAAAAAAACAACATCCTCGTCATAAGAAAAACAATTGATCTATGTGTGTGTGTGTGTACGCGATCAAAATGCGTTGAGTTTGCGAGCGAGCGAACGACCCAACAACAGATGGCAAATTCACAATTCAATTTGTAATTTCATCATCAATCGCACAGATGTTGTTTGAATGCGATTTAAATATAAACAAAATTAAATTAAATTATAATTTAAACAGAATCAGGAAAGTCAACAAACTTACACCTAGATTTTTCTTGTTCGCCACGTTTTGCGAGTTTAATCGAATGCCATGCTTCTTCTTGGAACAACTAAAGATTCGTATTATAATAGCACCAATAAATTAGTATAATTTCATTATGCGTTCACAGTCCTTTTATAAAGCTTTTCTTCTTTATTGGAAAATGAAAGTTGATGCTTATTTCTATTGATACATTTTGATGTTAATTAGAAATTAATTTATGCGTATTACTAAATAATATGTGTAATTAAATCGCTTTGCCGTTTCTTCATTTGAGAACGCAGAGTAAAGGAATGTAGGAAATTTAAAATAAAACTAATACAGTCATATTTCGTATCGCGAACTAGTTTAATTCGTTCCAAAATAACCAGGGTTGAATTGTTTAAAATCATTTGGTTTAAATCAGATATAAATCGAATGGTTTTTTGTTTTAAATCATTGATTTAAAACGCACATGTATCGATAGTGCTCCCACCTGAATTTCAGTGGCATAATCTGTAATTATTTTACTTTCTTTGTTTTTTTTTAACCGATAAAAATAGGATTCGATACATCTGATACAAATTCGTAACCTAAAACAATTGAAGCATACATAGACTAAACCTGTAGCGAACGATTATTCATACAATTATTTTAGAAATAATTTAGTTGTAGAGAAAATGACATATTTTGATGTATTTTTACTTTACTTTTGGCAAATCAGTGCGCTTTTCACAACTTTTTGCACTTTTTTTAGAAAGAGAGCGAGAAAATATTATAACATAAGAAATACAACAACAAGTTTAAAAAAAGCAGAGAAGGAATACAAACTAAAAACAGCAAAAATGTTAGAAAATCACGAAAAATAGTAAACAAGCAAATACACGAAAAGCGTGCAAAGAAAAGCAAATAAGTTATAAATAACACGAAAAAATAAAAAAATGTGCGTTTTTCGATCTTTTTTACGTTTTTAGTGTTTTTGCGTTATTTCATGCAAAGTTTTGTATCTTTTAACTCTTAAGGGGGCTTAAGCCGGCAAACCCACTCCTTGGGTGCGTCCCTGGAATAGGAGTAAAGTAAAATTTTTAAATAAATAAAATTAATGTTTTACCAATGTTTGGATATTTAAAACTTGAGCTTTGATAAAAATCAAAAATTTCTTGTGGAAAGTAGATGAATATAAAATTAGACATTTGAAATACAAAATACACTGCACCGTAAAATGCTTTCTTGAAACAAACAAAATTCAATTGCGTAAGAAAAGATTTAACGGGTTAAGTCAGGGGCCAACTTACTATAAGCGAAATTAGCCTCACTTTGGAGATCACTGATGGAATTAAAACAAATTAATAAATGAGGTATGGGTCTGTGAGATATACTTAAACCACCAACTATAATATTAATAGAATTATTAATCAAATCCTAGTTTAATGTAACAAGAAAATTTAAAACTGATATTTTTTTAGATTTGGCAAATATTAGGTGATTCTATAAGTTCGTGCCCGATTTGCGCGTTGCCGGAAACATTCCTTTTTGACTGTGCAGTTATCAATTCTATAATCTTATTATTTACTAAGAGTGAACTGCAGGTCCAGTGAGTCAACATAAGCTTAATAAAAGGTTAACTTAAATTAAGTTGTGTGCAGGGTTAGTATTCAAAATGGAAGGTGTTGAATATGTGACATGTCATATTATACGAATTTAAAAAAGGTGTGAGTTCTGGTACAAAAAATAATAAAGAGGTTTATTCGGATCTCTAAGAATAGTTAAAAAGTGTTTTGGTCTATTTAGAAATGGTGATTTCAGTTTAAACGATCAACCTCGCGCTGCATCCGTGATTTGGTGAACAGTAATCTAAGAATTTCGACTTAAAAGATTGCTGAAAACTTAAATTTTGACAAATCGACAGCATTTTGCCATTTAAAAAAATCTGGCTATACTTCGAAACTCGATATATGTATTCCGCACATTCTGACAGAACGGAACAAACTGAACTCAGTGCGAATTTTATCGTTTTAATTAAAACCACCATTTCGAAATCGACCAAAACCACTTTTTAACTATCCTTAGAGCAAGAGCATGATCCAAATAAAACGTCTTTAATATTTTTTGGAGCAGTACCAACTCTCATTTCATTTTTGAGTTCGTATAATATGACATTATCAACTTATCATTTTCCATTTCGAATACTAACCCTGTACACAACTTAATTTAAGTCAACTTGTTTTTAAGCTTATGTTGACTCACTGGACCTGCAGTTCACTCTTAGTAAATAATATGATTATAAAATTGATAACAGCACAGTCAAATAGGAATGTTTTTGGCAACGCGCAAATTGGGCACGAACTTATGGAATCACCTAATAGTACTTATTTATACTGCTTTTATAAAGTGGAGTTTTAAAGGACACATATGAAATTATAAAGTGACTTGATTTTTTAAGTTTCTGTGAAAAACTGCGTCTGATATTTTATGCATTTGCAGCCTTGTAAAATATTGAAAAAGTGTAATTACTGTTATCTAACTACAGGAAGTTAATGTATTTTCATGAAAACTAATTAGGTACACTAGGTAAAAAAAAACATGTAAAATTGTAAACTCGTATATTTGCTCATTTTGTTCATAAAATGCTATCAGTGGGAGAACAAATAGTGATAAAAATCTGCGATAAGTGGCGACTGTATACGTGTTGGCGCGTTTGTAAACTGAAATTGTAGAAAGTTGTCCATATTCTTCTGCGAAGTTCTTTACGATGACGAATTATTATTCTTCAAGTTAGGCTATAAATGTTTATCTTTTTTTCTGCAACAAAGTTTGCTATAGTATAGTATAAAACAGTGTCTTTCAACCGGTGGGTCATAAGAAAATTTCGCCTGTTCGCAGAAATAAATAAATCGGAAAATGTTTTACTCGAAGGGTCTTCATCGGTTCTCTTTACATGTTCTCTACAATATTTAATAAATTAATCCTAATACAATATTACTTGTCGGCAAAAAATAACGATAAGTTTACCGATATGCAAATAAAAAAGGTTAAGAAACACTGGTATAAAATAAACAATTTGCTTTAGTAAAAGTTTTCACGTGAATTAAATTAAAAAAAAAACGACTTCAAAGTTGCTGCTGCATTTGCTATAATATTATTTTGTCGCCTCCAACGCGCGTCTTCATATTTATAGAATAAATTACAATATCTAGCGCGCGTTTATTTATTTCCCTACATTAGCAAAAATTATGTCGCGCAAATGCCACTTGTTTTGTAGTTGCCCAACAAATATGGACACATTATTATTAAACTGGCTAATGTCTTTTCCGTCTATGGATCGAATTTCTCTAAGGATGGACGTGTGTTGTGTATGCATGCATTATTATTGTCATTACGTCTATTGTCATAAAACGTATAACACATTCCTTCAACTAACCCTATTAGAAGAATTGCTATCGTGGAAGGTGACATTGTGCAAATAGAATATCTCTGTTATCCAGCCATCATATGACAAATATATCGCGAATGTATGTACTTATGTGGTTGCTTATAAATTCCATCCCATATCACTAAAAATATTCGATTTAATTCATGTTCAACCGATTGATTCAAAAATCGCATGTTTAAATTAATAATAATTTTGGAAATTGAATGAAAATTATGGTAAATTGAGACGTATGGTGTCTTTAAGATGAAAACCTAATAGCAATTTGTGTAATGTGCACATAAAAACAAATAACTTAAGAGGACCCCGAAGTAATGCATTAATTTGAGTATTTTGAGGGGAAATATAGTTTATGAACTTTCCCTTGGGATAACTTTTATGTACCCAAATGAAGCTCATATAAACTATCATTTAGAGAAGAATTTTGCTAAATAAGATTGCAGTCGGATTGAAAAACTATTTTGATAAAAGTTACCCCATTTTTTACGTAGATTGAGATTCTAAACAAAAAAATGGGAGGTTCCATTTGAAAAAACAATGTAGATGTCAAAATAAATATGAAGCTGCGGTCATGACCAAAAGTGATTAGTACCATTAAATTTCCCCCTTCATTTTAGCCAACTTTTATTCGAAACATTTTGTCCTAAAATGCACTGTTTCAAAGTTATTCGCCTGTCTCAAGTTAAATGGACCACCCTGTATATTAATACTATGATGACAAAATATTATAATAATTCTTCAAGTAGGTGTAATTTTATACAACACTTTAACGCCCTAAAATATTTATCTTTCAAGTTGGATATCCCTTTGAAGCACATCTTCGAAGTTTTTTTAACATGATTACCATATTTCGCATTCACATCGCCACAAATTGGAATTAAGTAGTTGCGAATATGCAACTACGCTTATTCATTGACATTTCATGACGATAATAAGCTGGATAAAAAAGTCATAGATCAATAAGCAGCAGGCAACACAACAATTTTATTCATCAAACGAATCAATGTTATTTTTAGAGTGCATCTTGAAAATTTGTTTGTACTTTACTTACTTTCCCTAACAATTGTTTTTAATTATATTATAACAAATATCGTGCATCGAAAATTCTAGTCACCTTCGACATATTATGCTTTTCTACAGCTTCAGAAAAGAAGAATTTCGTGATCGGCGATCTTTTTGCTCTTCTGACATATGTCACTCGTTTTGATGCGGGCAAACCATTCTTGACATTGGTATCCGCTAATTTTTTCAAAGTCAAAATAAATTCTAGAGATAGGTATGCAGCAGAAGTGTTAATTTCAAACAAAAATAAATTAAATCTTCCTTTAAACAGAACTATTATGGTTATGATTATTGAATGTAGTGGTTATGGTTTTTATTTTTCTTAGCTTATAGTATATTTCTTTCGCAACATGTTTGTGAAAAATCTATGACCCCCATTTTGTCAAACTGAAATGCAAGTAGGCTGACATTTATAAATAGTATTTATAATAATTTCAAAGTATAAAGCTTTATTTAAAAACCTATTAGTTAAAAATATAAATGACACATATTATTATGTATCAGTATTCAGGGGCATCAACTTTATTATCATTTTTTGGGTTAATAAGGAGAAAATAAAGGCTATTACTTATAGGCTATAGCTATGTAATATATATTTTTCGGTGTAAGACAATTCATTATATATAAAAAAGTATCAAAAATTTTTTTTTGTCTGCAGACCATTCTAATTACACGTCAACTTAATAATTAAGAATTTAACTCTACTTTACAAAAATGAAAATTATTTGTTTTATATAAATTTATCATTATTTGAGTTTATAAGGATAGAAAAATAGTCTATTACTTAAAAATTATAGGTAGGTAATAAATATTTTCCCCTGCTATATGTAATTAATCATATTCATATTTAGTACACTTTTTGCAAAATAAAAAGGAAGCAAAAAGGTTTTTTGTCTGCAGACGATTGTAATGATTGTAATTATATACCAACTTAGTAATTAAGAATTTAACTCTACTAAGATATAAAATAATTTGCTTTATATGAAAATACCCTAATTTGAAAGTGCCTATTAAATCATTGAATGATGGTGGAAAGAAAAAAAGTCTATGACTTAAGAATAATTGGTACGTACACTAAATATTTCCCAAGGAACAAGACGACTAATTCTGAATTAGCAAACCGCAAAGGGTTCTTGTTTCACTACTATAATGCTAGACCTCATACATCTTTGGCAACTTATGGGCAGTTATTAGAGTTTGGTTGGGAAGTGAAGTCCCTCATATAAACCTAATCTAGCACCATATTACTACCATTTATTTCGAAGTTTGCGGAATTCATTGAATGGTAAAATTTTCAATAATAATGATTGCTGATAAACACCAGAAGTTTTATGAATGCCAGGAACCAGACGACTAATTCGGATGTATATAAGCAACAAGAAGAACGGTCAGAATTAGCAAAACGGATAGGGTTTCTGTTTCACCACGATAATGCTACACCTCATACATCTTTGGCAACTCGTGGGAAGTTATTAGAGATAGGTTGGGAAGTGATGGCACATCCCTCATATAGACCTAATCTGGCACCATGTGACTACTATTTATTTCCAAGTTTGCGGAATTCATTGAATGATAAAACTTTCAATAATGATGTTGGTTATATCGCGTCTACTTTAGTTGTTTGCTGATAAGGGTGAGAAGTTTTATGAACGCGGAATCATGAAGCTTCATGAAAGATGACAAAAGATCATTGAATAAAAGGGAAAATGGATAATTGATTAAAAATTATTTTTGTGCCAAAAGAAATGAGTTTAATTTCATATTTGAAAACAGAAATTGCTTAGTTGCCATCCCAATATAATATGATTTATCATTCCTATCAATGCAATATAATTTTGCGAAATAATAGAGAAGAAGCGAAACAGTTTTTCATTGTAATTATATATCAACCTAATAGGTAATAAAGACTTTAGGTCTACTTTGCAAAAATTAAAATAATTTGCTTTATATGAACATATCTAAATAGGAAAGTAGCTATTAAATCATTGAACGTTCGAAATTATTCTTATCAGCCATTACTTTATAGTCCATTGTGCTATTACATCATATTTAAAAAAAACAACGAACAATCGACGGCACAGGAGGACGTTGAGCGCCGCCGAAATGCATGCGGCGCCCGCAATTAAAAAAAGCGCAACAGCAGCGGTCAGCAGCGGCAACAGCAGCAGCAGCAACAATCAAACGCCCGGTGTGGAAGAGAAGAAGAAAAAAAACCGCGAGCGAGGCGCGCGCGCGCGCGCACACCAACAACAACAACGTACCAGCGAAACAAAACTCCACTCGCTTTTGAACAGTTTATCTCACTCGCGCTCCAGCTGTACCATACCTTAAAACCGAAACGCGAAGCAGAAAAAAAGCATTCACCAACGAAACGATTCAAACAACACACACACACACACACACACACATCCATACACAACGAAACGAACGTTCGGTTCGGTTCAGTTTCGTCGCGTTTATCTTTGAATAAACTTGCGCGGCAGGTTCGTAAAAACACACACACACACACCAGCACACGGCCAACAACAACAACGAAGAGGAGATGCACATAGAAACGCATTTTTTTAACTTTGTTGTTGTTGTTATTAATTGTTGTTGCTGATTTGTTCGTATAAATATTAATAAATAAGAAGGAGAAATAATCGCGGCCCGCTTCGGTTACGATTCATTTGTGCGCGCATTGTTTTTTTGTTGCTGATTATATTGTGCTTTTTTGCTGGTTTGAATGAATATCGAAAAAAAGGGGGGAAAAGTTCGTAAACCTCTTAATTTTTTTTTTATTCGAATTTGTTCGCTTTTTTTGAGACAATATTTGTTAATGTGGCCGGTGTGTAGATATGATAGATAGTAGTGTATAGTGTTGCAGCAGCTAAACATTCACCTGTCTTTTTTTCCGTTTCGGGTTCATCATATAAATGTTTCGTAATAGTTTTTTGTGTGCGCTGCGCGGTTGTCGAATTAAATGTGCCGTTTTCGCTTAGATAGATTCATAGAATATAGGTGCATAAAGTGATTTTTGAGGTTAGGATTAGAATTTGTGCTGTAGCTTCACTTAACTGTTTCGTATTACATCGTAAATTTTAAGGTTGAAAATTGAAATAATTATTATTATTGTGAAATAAACTGTGTAGTGTCAAGTAATTGATTAAAAACCTCAAACATTTTATTGCCTATGAGAGATTATTGCTTACGCTAATTTTGAGGTTAGAATTTTAAATTATGTGAAATCTTGAACATTTAGTGAGCTTTTTTTAATTACTTGTTAAAACGTTTCTTTAGTATTAATTCTTGAGGTTAGAATTTAAAGTTATGATTAATTATTTTGATTAGTGATTGACTGAAACGTTTAATTTTATTATAAACTTTGAGGTAATGAATCAAAATTCTTAGTCAATTTGAGGTTAGAATTGAAAATATTAGTGAATTTTTTCAGGTTTAGAAAATGCAGTTCAGTAAAAACCCTTTGTTGTTATCAGTTTTGAGGTTAGAATTTAAAATTAAGATAAACCTTAATTGAATTCATTTTGGTTTTGATAAAATACATAAAAAATTATAGTTTATTGACAATTTGAGGTTGAAATTTTAAGTTTTTGTAGTTTTAGATGAAGATTAATTGATTTTTCAGATCTAGTTAAAGTAATTTAGTAAAAACTCATGGTTGCTATCAGTTTTGAGGTTAGAATTTATAATAAAGTTAAACCTTGATTGAATTCTTTTAGCTTTAGATAAAATATAAAATTTTGTAGTTTTTGTTTAAGCTTTCTTCATTTTACAGATTTATATAAAGTAATTTAGTTAAAACTTATGATTATTATTAATTTTGAGGTTAGAATTTAATAGAACAGATAAATCTTGATTTAGTTTTTTTTTAATTTAAAAATAATGAGTTTTGTAGTTTCAAATAAATTATTTATTTAAAAAATATCATTATTGTTAAATTTTAAGGTTAGATTGTAAAATTTACTTAAATTTATTCACAAAATTTACTAAAAAGTTTGTCCATTTCGAAGTAAGAAACACTACAATATTATTTATTAATGGAAAATTTAAAAATAAACATTTTGTTTGTTAGGTTACGCGATGTCATTCGACGACAGATAATTAATATTTTTTGACCGTGTGCGAAAAAGCGATAAGTTTTTTCCCCTCCAACACACACATCAACCACACTGGTTACAATTTCAAATAAATGATAGGCGAAATGACAAATGAATAATCATGCGATTTGCGCACAATTAATCTATCGCACCGCGTAATGTGCGCAACACGCAATGCACCCATCATGTGCATACATGCATATTATATACAGGGCTGCCGGCGATGCGCCGCGATTGTTTCTCTTCTTTTCCATCGTATACGATTCGGTATCGCATCCGTGTGCATCATTTGTGATTTCTTTCAAAAAGGTATGCCGAATGTGATTTAAAGTAGGGAAAGAGACAAAAGTGCAAAGATGTCGTTGACATGTCGCGTTCAATATCTGAACGATATCGATCCGTTTTCCTATACGACGAATTTTCCGGATCCCGCTCGTCCGCCGCTCCACACGTTCAGTGTCACTCTACCGTTAATCAATCAATTGGCGGCGATTCATCGCCTGCTCAAGTCACCACATCGGGTAAGCAACAAGACCATTCATTCAATTGTGTTTATCGCCCAAATTTACATCCATTATTACGTAATGATATTTGTGCGTTTGTTTATTCCATTGTTTGATTTACTACTAGCTAGCTGCTTAAACAATGAATTACAATCTAATGGTAAATTGTGCGCTAGAAGATTATAAATGCAATAAAAAACAGTTTTTATTCAAATTTACAATTTTGTGTGTTTGTAAAAATATCACAAAAAGAACAATTTTGATAAAAAACGTTGCAAACTTCTTAAAAATATACGATCTACAAACAAGTAATTGATTTATTGAAAATATTTATTTTTTATTGATTGATTTGTATTTTCGTTGCCTTTTTTTGCAATTTCAGCAATTAATATTGCGTTTATAAACATACCTATTTCGAACATAATTATAAATATATGTTGGTTTGGAAAACAGACATGTTTTTGGTGTTGAACTGAAAGCGACTACCGAAAACTGAAACAAATTTTGCGCTAATCAATTTGAACAATTTGTATCTATTGTAGCATCTTACTTGATTTGCAGAAAGATGAATATCTATAAAAAAATTTATTGAGTTGAATTTTGTTGGTTTGCTATTTAGCAATGCATTAAAATTATAATGTTTTCACTAAAATTGATAATAACATTTTTAATTTTGATTAAAATTTGCAGTTTTGCTTTTATAAAAAATATTATAACATTTTAATTTTATCTGATGAATAAATTTTATTTATACTACAATAAATATTAAAAATGGAAGACTTTTTTGACTTTAAATTGTAAGCGAACTAAAAAATGAAATGTTAATCTTTTATATTGTACACTGTGATAAGTGGCTACCAAAATTGTATTATTGTTTACTAAAATATAAGGAGTTGCTATGCATAATTATAATTTGTGTTTTGTGCACTAACATTTATAATAATACTGTTAATTTTGAATAAAATTAGCAGTTTTGCATTTATAAAAAATGTTACTATAATATTTTAATTCTATCTTATAAATAAATTTTGATTATGCTATAATAAAAATGAAAAAACG
>JARJDW010015651.1:0-12563 GCA_030264715.1 Adinopsis sp. GC000173 | reverse complement strand
TAGGATATCAACAAACGATGCCATTACTTGCAAGAGGCTTAATCGCGCAAGTGTTTTATCTACGACTTACAACACTATTACACCAAAATCAACACTTGCCATCATATTTTCAACACAATAAAACGTATTATATTATTATTCCACATTGTAAAATTGCAGCTTGTTTAATTATTTATCAATTTTAATAAATACATAAAATATAGGCAAACTTATTCAATGTTAATTGAAATAATTAGCATTAATTACGCATAATTCGTTGTTAATAAAAAATGTTAAAAAATCAACACTTGCAATGATATGTTCAATAATAAGATTTTTCCACATAATAAAATTGTTTAATTATTAATTTCAATAAATACATAAAATGTAGTCAAAATACTCGATATCGCTTGAACTAATTAGCATTAATTATACATAATTCAAACATATTCAACGATATTGTTAACAAAAATGTTAATATATTCTTTTGTGAGACGATCTATGTAATGTTATTTGAATAAAATTGGAAGATGTATTACATATTAACAATTATGATTGCACATAATATATTTTGGTTGAATTCATTAGAATAAATTAGATAAAACGCATTTTGACTTATTATACATTTTAATAAATCCAAGTCTAGCATTTGGACTAATATTTCACGTTTGGAGAGATGTTATTGTGTAAAATCTTAAAAATTTTATTAATAAATCGGAAAGATGTTACTATGCAAAATTGTAACATGTTTAATTAATAATTTTAATTGAACATTAACTATGTAACAACAATTTGTCGATATCGCTTGCACCAATTAGAACAAATTATACGAAAATCAACAAAAATGTTTATGAATGAATCTCTACCATTCAGCCTAATAAAATATGTAATAAAGTTAAAGAAGATATACATAGTGTCAAATTGTGTAATACTTTATTAATAGTTTGGATTGTAGATAAAACATTGCAACAAATTCTCGGTATCGATTGCAGTAGTTAAAATTAGTCATAATAAAAGCAATATTTTTCAGAATGAAATGTTGAATTTGTAAAGTACGTTAAACGAGATGATGATACACTGCAGTGTAAATGAAATATTGTATCGATTCAAAACAAAATACAATTAGTCATAAAAACCAACACTTTTAATATTATTTTCAAAATACAGTAATACCATCTGCTAATGTACTAAGATAGAAGGGATCAGACATAAAAATGTACGTAATATCAAAATTCTTGGTATTGTTTAAACTAATTAGAATTACTCACATATGAATTACCACTTACTTTGAGAACAAAAATGTTATTAAATTCATTTGTACCAAAAACCAGCAACATTTTGAAATCCTTACAAAATTTAATTGATAAAAATAAAAATTTTGTTACAGATAACATAAATATACCTATATGTTATAACAAAATTCTTGGTATTGTTTAAACTAATTAGAATTACTCACATAAGAATTAACACTTACTTTGAGAACAATAATGGTAATAAATTCATTTGTACCAAAAACCAGCAACATTTTGAAATCCATGCAAAGTTTAATTGAACGCTATTGATAAAAATAAAAAATTTGTTACAGATAACATAAATATACCTATATGTAATATCAAAATTCTTGGTATTGTTTAAACTAATTAGAATTACTCACACAAGAATTAACACTTACTTTGAGAACGAAAATGTAAATAAATTCATTTGTACTTAGCAAAAAAAGCTAAACTAGCCATTTAATTGTCGCGCTATTGATGGAAATAATTATCATAATTGCATTACATAGCAATTAGCATAAGTGCAAACGCACAATCGATTTTCGGCCGTAAATATTTGAATGTATATTAGATGCGAATAATAAATTTGATTACGCCACAACCAATTATTGTTTATAATATTAATAATAAATCAATCGCTGGTACGAATCAAAAATTAGTCATTATTATGCTGCACAAATTATACAAATAATAAATAAATTGCGTTGTGTGTTGTGTGTTTTTTTTTAATAGCGCATTTTAAGTCACATTGGAATTTATAATTAAGCACTAACAAATATTTAATTAATACCTTCCACGTTTCATAGATTAAATACAAAACTGCGGTTTCCATCTTATATTTATTTTTTTCTCTTTCTTTCATTATTAAACTGATGCTATTTCTATTAATAATTATTTAGCAAACAATCAGCCAATAACATGCTAAATAGTATTATAGAAAAAAAGTGAGTAATATCGTGTGTTGCGTCATTGTTTTGCATGTTTCATTCACTCGATTTATTTTCATTTAAATTGTAAACGAATATTATGTATTAATTAATAATCGTAGACGGATCTTGTGGTTATTACGATGCGATACAATTATTACGTTTCCGATTAATTTTATTAGTGATGCAATCGTGTTCGTTACGTCGTTGATGTGTCATAGATTCGCTATTTATATATGTATATATACACAATGTTGTCGAGACACGATGTCAGTTTTTTGATATTTTTCTAATGGGGAACGTGCTCGGTGTGGTGTGGCGCAGTACTAGTACTAGTTGTAGTAGTGTGTGTGATACTTACTTATTATTATTATTGTACTTGCTGTGATATTTTTTGCATTTCGGATACCTATACATTTATTTTTCCCAACACACAACGTCTACATGCACATATAAACATTGTAAGTGTACTTCCAGGAACGCTGATTGAGTATATTATTAGCCAAATGAAAATTAATAGCAATAAATGTGATTTAATTGAATTTAATTGCATGATAATTATTATTAATTTATTTAATTTACACGAATTTCAAAAGACGACATTTTATACATTAAGAAGTTATTATAAATTAAAGGCATTTCATCAAAATTACTTAATTTCTTACCAGCCAAATATTTAATAATATTAGGACAATAACAAATATGTAGTTAATTTTTTTTATTATTGTTAGAAACTTTCAAAAACAATGAGATTTTTCATTTCTGTATTTTGGCGCGCAATTTTACTTCACTTGCATTACAACAGTTTTGTCTCTTCCTTATGGATACTAATGTGATTTAATTGAATTAAATTGCATAGTAATTATCATTAATTTATTTAATTCATGCGAATTTAAAAAGACATTGCAGAATAATTATAAATTAAAAGCATTTTATCAAAATTACTCAATTTGCCAGCGGCCAAGTTTTTGAGAGAAACAAACTGACATTCATGTTTGGCGATTTGCGAGTGCATTTTTATACCGTTAGAGCAAATAGTTGCGATCTTTTGGCGCATTATTTACATTTCTCAACATTGTAAACATTTCAATTTTTTATAGACTAAGTTTGCAGTGATGTTAGATAGTAATAATTTTTTACTGATAGAAGATGTGAGATTGCATTTTTATACGATATTTTGGCGCGCTTTTTCAGTGAGCGAACATTCTAACATATTTTATCTCTAACTTATCATAATTATTAATTTATTTTATTCACACAAATTATAAAATAAAATAGCACACGGCGTAATAATTATAAATTAAAAGCATTTTATCCTAAACAATGTGTATAGCTCTTTGTAACTCCAGCATTTTTTAGTATTAGAATACAAATGATTTGTTTGCTATATTAGAATATTTGAGATTCAAATTATACGATTAGATATTAGCAAATTATTTGATTTCGTCATTGTTGCAACCGTTTATCAGCAACTTATCGTAATCTGTAATGATTACGCTATAAATTGCATTTTTCAAAAATTCATTAAGTATCGAATGATTTAAGCAAATTTTCGCGCTTATTAAATTTCATATACTAACTAAACATGACATCCATTACTCGAATCGTTGAAATTACGAAAATAACTCAATTAGTAAAACGAATGAGTGAGGAAAAAAATGCGCCTCGAGCGCTTATAAATCCGTGGAGGATTCCACACCAAAAAACCAAAAAAAAAANTAAACAAAATACCAACAACAACGACTTGTTTGAGTTTACCTACAAAAATTTATGAAGCGTGAAACATGCAAATGATTTATTTTCAATATGATAATTTATACATAAGTGCAGGCGCGCAATCGCACTCGAAATGAAGGACAATGACAACCTGTCATTGCGTTGCGGCGTTTGACGATCGCCGGCTATTAATTTTCGAATGCATGCGGGCGTTAATTACGAATATGTTTGGGGGCAGACGCTGCTGCTGCGTTTTTTGTATTCCCGCGACGACGCTAATCACACACCAAACAAACAACAAAATATTAATATTTTTTTCGCGCGTTGTGTTGTCGCGCTGATGGTTCCATTCACACGCTGCGCAACATGTGTGCCGCACACTTTATTTACGTTACGTAAGTTGTTATAGTTGATTGTCGCACACACACAAAAAAATCTGTTCCATCTTGAATCTTAATTACTAATTAATCATTTTGATTAAGAAACTTAGTGTTTGATTCGCAATATTGCTTGATAAAGCAAAATTTATACAATTCTAATATTCGTTCTTTGTTCATAAGATAAAAGGCCCTGAAAATGTCCCAAATTGGGACCAATGTTATCAAAAAGACCAAAAGTATCTTCAAATAATATTGTCGCGATATTTTTCGACTAATCTTGAATTAATTAATTAAAAAATAATCACAAATTTATTATGATTCGATCGGATAATAAACAATGTATCAAGCAATTGATTATTTAATAATAATTTAACCTTTTGCACTTTTTGGCAAATTTTCGCGCTAATTGGGATATGACTGCCACTGCTCACTTATTATCTCTCCACTGCTTAATTCGGCGTGATTAATCGATGATAATAAAAAGCCAACGAGCGTGCGCTATACAATTTTGTTGTTTATTTGAATGCGTGCCATAAGCGTATATATTTATTCAAATTTGTCACTTGACGAATTCGTGCGCTAATCTCGAATTTATGCGCTGAAATTGATTAATTTGCATAGTGTTGCTGCTGCGTACGTTTTTTTCCTCTCTGCGTATTTTTCTCTCGCCCAGGGAGGGCTATTCGAATGATCTATCGGCCGAACAGATGCATATGGGATTTAATTATCTCGTCGCGCGAGGAAAATCTTAACGCATCGACGGCAGGTGTCCGACCCGATATATTTACGGAATTGTGTGTATAGTATACATACGTATTAACGAGTTACATCATTGGCAGTTTATTGACGCTGTTAAGCGCGCGTTTTGATTAATTTATTCGCTATTTTCGGGCGCGTCTAGTTTTGTGAGTTTATATGTGCGATGTCAAAACGCACAATTTCTAGACGCGTGTTTAATCACGGGATGAGTAATAAATATAAAAAAGTGAAAATATCGCCTTAAAAAAGATTTAATTTATAAGTTATTATTAAAATTTCACTATAATTTTGATTGAAAGCTAATAAAATTTCAAGAATTTCTATGTTTTAAATAAAGTTTGCTATACAGTTGAGTCCAGTATACTCCTTTATAACCAAAAATCAAAAAAATGTATAAAAGCAATGTATTTGTTTAATTTATAGATCATTTTTCTTTAAAGAATTTTAAAATTTCCACGTTTTGATTAATTTATTTGCAGAATGTTAACTAAGTAAGTAATTTATTTAAATCCTTTTTATGTATTCAGTAAAAAATCAAAAAAAATTAAACCCTTTATATAAATTTATGGATAATTTTTGCGACCAGAGCGTTAAAACGCACAATTTGTAAGTTTTAATGAAATTAGTCACGCAAATGTTTTAGCTAAATAAAGCGTTAATTACAAATTTTGCATAATAATGATTAAAGGTGAAATATTTTGCAAAAATTACGGTGCGTTTCATTAATTGATGAATAATTTACGAAGTTGGGGTATTAATCCACACAATTTATGAATTTTGATTAACAAATTTTGTTTAAATTTAACTTTTTTAAGTGTAATAGCTTTAGCTATATATTAAAATATTTCTAAAGTACAAATATTTTAACATTTAGTGCTTATTTTGGATTAATTTATCACCAAATATTTTATCAACAATTTTTCGTGTAGTTTTACAAAGTCAGGGTTATTTATACATTTTAATTAGACCATTTATTCAATAATCTTTGGCTAAACATGAGAATATTTCTAGTGTTAAAAATTTTAAAATTCCTGCCAAATACTTAACATTTTTAGTGCTTACTTTGGATTAATTTGCAGATAAGCGATTTACAAAACGTTCACCAAATATTTTATCAACACATTTTCGTGTCGTTCGTATTACTAGTATTATGATTGTAGATAAAGAGGTCTCATTTGGCCTAACAACACCATTCATTCGCTTGCGCAATAACAAATGGAACATAAAATTTATTTAAACGAGATGGCAGGCAGACAGGCGCATTTATGACTTAATAATTATCCATCAAATAAATTTTAATAAGACAAGGTTGCCGATTTTAATGCGTTTCGCGTTGTTTACTATTTTTTCCATCGTCCATTGAAAATAAAATAACTAATAATAACTAATCTAAGTGTTGCGGCTGTTAAATTAATGAAAAGCGAAAGATAGAAGAAGAATAAGAAAAAAAAACAGCTAATTAATTTTTTACGATTTTCGCAGCAATTAGAATCGATTTTCCCATTAAATAATTTGCATATTAATTACATTTTTTTCTCCATTAACAAAAGGAATTTTATTGCCGGTTGATTAATTGTGGTTTATCGTAAAACGAGATTAAAACGAAACGAAACGGAAAGAAGAAGAAGAAAATTGTGTGGCTGTGTCTAGCTAGCCTAGAATCATCCGCATCGCATCGACAGGCGGCGCGACGTATAGGAAAAAATACGGCTATTTTTATTTTAATCAAGCAATTTATTCCTTTTTTATGCATTGCAATAAATAATTCAGCGAGTAATGCGACACAGACAATAAAACAAAATTAATTTGTGGCAAAAACGTTAACATATTGTTATGTAATATAATGAAAAAAAAACCTTGACGATTTGAATATATAAAAAAATATACGTATACGGCCGCTCGTATTTCGATTCGATTTTTTTTCCTATACATACGTTAATCCGTTCGTCCGCGCGCGCGATTTTTTTTCCGAACGTAGGTATTATGCAACGGCCAACAATCGTAAATTTCGCGCCAAACGTGCGCTTTGCATACAATCGAATGCCACATAGAAATTGAAACATGAATTTGAATAAATAAAATCATATGGACCATTTCCTACCACAACCTTGAGCATATTCAAGCCTTTTCCTGTTGCTGCTGCTGCTGCTACTACTGCTGCGCCGCTATCTTTACGTCCATTGTTATTTTTTTATTATTTCTGCGTGTGTGCAAATTAAATTTGAGCAGGAAGTGTAGGAAAGGCGTGATGGACATGTGTGTGAGTGTGTGCACTCTTTGCAATTAACTTGTTGCCATTTTAAGTCGAATCTTATTAATAAAAATAAGTGTTGTATGTCTTTATAGTTGTGTGGCACTTGTTTTGTTTTTTGTTTTGAAAGAAATTCGTCGGTTTTTAAGCACCGCGACAAATTGCCGTTAAATTTGAACGCTTTTCAATAAATATTTTTACATTTGCTTAAAAAATGCGGTTAAAATTGGTGAAATATCGACAAAAATATCGAATAACTTAAAGAAATTTCTTAATCATAAGTTTCAATAGATCTTAGGTATTAGATTTTTTGCAGAGTTGACAATAATAAATAACTTTAAAGACTTGAAAACTTTTTCGGAAAGAACCCCAAAATTAGCACAACTTTAAGTAAAAATGTCCCAGAAAAAAAGACTCTTAATTCCAAACATATTTAGATGAATTCATGAAGGAAAGTGTTAAAAATCGTCTTAGATTTTCTTGTTTTTGGATAGAATTTGAATAAAAATTAATGAGAATTAAATTAAAAAGAGTTTCGTTTAGTGAAATCCATCTAGGAAATGCGTCGTTAGTGAATCCTTGAAACTGACATAAAACATTCATGCAAGAAGACCGGCAGCTTACAGATTAATTTACAAAACCATCGTAAAACCTTCATTTTACGATGCGAAGCTAATCTATTTAAGCTGGAGCCATCAGCTGATCGAAAAAGGGCAAATTCTGCTAAATTACCGTATGCTCCTTGTATATACCTACTACCTATAACCAACATCGATCGATTGTTGTTTGGTGTGTGTGTGTGTGCGTGTTTGTCTGATAACAAGCAGCAAACACCAGCAATATGAAAACAATTCAAAGCTACATGCTTCGTAATTAACGCGCGCTAGACGGACACGTTGTTGCATTGGGCGTCTGTCGCCAGATTTATGGCGCATTCGCAAATCGGGGTGGGAATATAAACGATTAAATGTGTGTTGTTGTTGTGCCCTCTGTTGCACAACAGACTTTGTAACATTTTGCGCAGTTTCCACAAGAGAAAAAAAACTAGAGAGTGTTAGTCCTATTTATATTCGAACGATTTTTATTATGCCACATAAAACATGTCAATAATGAAATTTCTGGCGACTTTAGAGTGATTGACATGACAGAATGATGGGCTCGAGAAAACGCTTTTTGATCTATTTTCGTTGATGTAGCGTGCGCGCCGCCGCCGCCACACAAAGCAACAAAATGCTTGCTGCGCTGTATGTATTTTGTTCCGCGTCAAATTGTATAATTATTCTTTGTTACATGTAAAATTGATCGAGTATTTGCGAGATGATGGCTGGCAAGCCAATTAGTTAGTTTTCTGTGTGTGTGTGTGCGTTGCGTTGTTGCTGCGGTGTGCGGCGGTGCTGTAATATGTTGGAATAAGATCTATTTCCGCTTGTGCAATTTTGGCCCACCCTGTGAGCGGCCGTGCATAAATAAAAGCGTACGCGAAGCGCACACACAACACGATCTATTCCTAGAGACACTAAAAACAACAGCGCGCGGCGCGCAACAAGCCGCCCGCGGAAGACCCCCCTCATTTATTTACTTTATTTACGAAAATCCTTCGCGATGAAGAAAAATTATTAACATGTGATTGTGCAAGCCCCAGCGAATGCATACACATTACACGATTACACACAAAAACGCATTATTTTTAGCGTGTCGTCGTCGTTTAGCGCATTTTTTTTTTTTTCATTTTATTTCTAATAAACGTTTTTTTTCTGCAACGTTACAATGTACAATATAAACTATACGAAGCATAACAAAAACAAAATTGTTATGCAAGGTTGTCCATTTTAAGTTATTTCGCTGATTATCGTATAATTTCTAATGAAGATTTCTCATTAGATTTTATTTTTATTTGTAATGTAAAATATTCTTTGAAGGTTACGAAACTTAAACAGCCGGATAATTTATTATCTAAATGCTACCACTCTAAGATAATGCATTTTTATAATTATATGGTAATTTTAGCCATAAATAAAATGGCAGTCGGTTTTTTTTCTTCTTTCCACATTTCATCTATTAATAAAAATTAACTATTTATCATCTATTACTTTGTTTCACAACTGTATTCAATTTCCTCTCGACAGAGACAAAGAAAACGCACAAATCGAAAAAAATTAAGTAATTAAGCCTTGTCTCGGTTTACCTAATTTGTATTCATTTTCAATATTAGATCGAATGACACGTAGGTATAGCACAATCAAACTGTCTTGACATTTCATTTTAATTTACAAAGTATTAAATTTGTTAACATTTAGGAAAACTGGAAATTGATATTTCTATCTTAATTAAATGTTGCATAATAATATTAAATGCATTTTGCTTTTGTTATTCAATCAAAATTTGGATGAAGTAATATCTCCGAAATCAATAATTGAAAGTTGGTTTTAATTAGTTATTTGAATATTAGGCCACGCGATACTTTGACAACAAACCGAGAGTAGACTAAATATTATAGAGACATCGACTATTTACTTAGATCAAGTGACGCCTCTTAAAATGTAGTAAATAGATAATTAAGTTGTAAATGAATTGCGTTATATTTTGCTATTGTTAGGTGCAGTTTTAAAACCATGCGATATATTTTAACAACAAATAATAAGTTAAAAAATGTTAAGTTAATTTGAATTTAGCAGTAATACTCGAAGAGATAAATTTAATTGATGTTTTTGAATATTAAATACATTTTTAATATTAAGCCATACGGTATTCTATAATAACAAACAAGGAGTGGATCAAATTTTCATTCACAGCCTGCTTTTACTACTTTTGTTGTTTAATTAAAATTAAATCAAGCGACACCTCTTAAAATCAAGTGTCAATAATCCAAAATCTTTAATTTAATTTAATTAAAATTTTAATTGCTTTATAATTAAATTTAAGAAAAAAGAAAATTTTATTTAAGATGATTAAAGGTTGATTTTACTACATTTGTTGTCTAATGAAAATTAGATCAAATGACACCTCTTAAAATGTAGTACAAACATAAATTACTAGCCAATTATGCGTCGTAAATGAATTGAGTTAATTTAAATTTAGCGTTCAATAATAATCGAATGTCGGTTGATTCAATTTCGCCGTTTGACACGTTTATAAATAGAATATATAATATTATTTGGTGAATATTTGTGGATGATGAAGCAACAACAACAGGCTAGTAGAGCATATTACAAAAACAAAATTATAACGATGTTAAAAACGCCGCGCATGGCTCTCGAGTCCCACCAACAAACATTTTATCAATAAACAAATATTAGCTGAATAATGCGGCACTTAATAAATATGAGCCGCGCAATGTTTGAACGGGGCACGAAAACTTGTTTTTTTTCACACACACACATGCAGCACAACAGTGTTGTGCGAGGTTGTTTTATGTGTGTGATATTGTGGGCTCGATTTTTCGATATGCAAAATGAGACAACAAGACACCCACCCATCTACAGTAGATGCATAATCGGGGGTAGAAAGAAATCGGCGTAGGCCGCCCCGAATAAAGCAATTTGTTATCATCAATTTCATATGGAATTTTATTTCATTCAAATCGTCCACTCGCATAACCTTTGACTCATTCTGATTTATGATTTTAGATGAACGTGATAACAATGCATAACTTCTAATCAAAAAAATTGAATAATTGCACACAATGAGCGTTAATTTCGCTTCGTTTCATTAATCTATATCGCAATTCGTGCATACACGCATCGAAAATCTCTATGTATCATAATGCAGGTGAGTTTTTCGCGAAAACAATTATTAGCCGACCTCATTTGCATAGATAGACAAAGGCGACGACAATTTAAGACCGCAATTCTAGGTTACGGCAATACCTTAAGCTGAATATGATCTCACTACGAGCGGGTAATTTCAGCCCTAGTAGAAAATTTCAGATTTGCCGGCGTTGATTAAATACCATAAATAATGTGCGGTTATTAAAAATTATTACGTTTTTTTTTCTCGCACTCCAAGGCTATACCTATAATACAACAACAAAAAATCATAACAATACATTGCAGTTGAATTTACTGAAAAAATTCGCGTCACTTAAATAAATATATTACTATAACACGGCGTATATATTTAGCTCAGCCATCATGAATGAATTGCAATTTACGTTAAATTTAATATTTATTCGTGTTATCTGTAATGATGCATAAAATACACAACAGTGCATATACTATCTCTCACCTACCTCCGCGCTAAAACAATTTATCGATTCCGTTTACGTTTAAATGATGGTAATTCAGCCCAATTAATGGAACGTTTATTATATATAATACATACGCTGTTTGGGAGGCAAGCGAAATAAAAAATGAAAAAATAAAGTGAACGCGCGCGCGTTTAAAAAATGATTGTTGTAGTTGATAAATCGCCTTGAAACACATCTCGCCTAGTCGTCTAGTGATTAATGCCACAACATCGCATTTTCGACTATTAATAAAATGCAATCTAGGTGGTTTTACGCAACAATAATTTTGTGCGGCGCGAGGTGTTAATTGCCACATAATTGATGAGCAGCAGCTATATACGATTGGGCCACCACCGCACCGATTAAAAAGCGCAAACAAGACGTTGATAAATCTTTGTACCTATATGCATCCAAAATAAAAACATCTTCCAGTAGCTGCTTTGTTGCAAATGTTAAGCTGTAGCATTGCTTTCCCTTTACATCGCGCGTGCATGACAAATGTTGTTTTAAACACGAATTTTTACAATCTATCACATATGAAAATATCTAAAAATAAATTTTCCATTAGTGTTACGTTTGGAGATTATTAATTCTGTCAAAGATGAAACTGGGAGGGACCACTAAATAATTGGAGATACAAAGAGTTGTCGAAACACTTTCAAAATAGTAAACTGAATCGACCAAAAAAACCAGACAATCGCCCAAAACAAAAAAAAGCAGACAATCGACCAAAAAAAAAGAAGCAGACAAATAAAAAAAAAATTTGTAGAATAAAACATATTTATTCATAAAAAAAAAAAAGAAAAATTACATCACAAATAAAAAATTTAAATTACAAATAAAAAAAAAAAAACAAAAATTACATTACAAATTACAAATAAAAAAAATTACAAATAAAAAAAAAAACAAAAATTACATTACAAATTACAAATAAAAAATTACAAATAAAAAATTACAAATAAAAAAAATTACTATTTAATTTGGGCTGATTGCTGTCACTAAGATGTCCCCACAACACTGGCAGAAATCATCTGTCCTCTTGATTGCGGGGTG
>JARJDW010015648.1:0-26683 GCA_030264715.1 Adinopsis sp. GC000173 | reverse complement strand
TTAAATTACATTAATAATACTATTGTCCTCTGTGTTGAATAACCATAATTATAGTGACACTTTTGCTGCGCAGTATTTTGTTGCAATGCATGAATGCAATTGTACAACGCCGGCGTAAAACAGTGGAATCAGCTTTCCATATGAGAGAAGGATGAAGCAAATTTTATTTTCAGGCCTAGGGCCATAAACCTAACAATATGTACAATAGTGTAACTGCTGGTACATAATTATTTAAATATCAAATTATCGAGTAAAATTCTCTGAGTACAATTTAGGTTATTTCGCTTAACAGCGGGTGGCAACTTTAGGGTTAATTTATGATTTTCACAACACTTCTTAACATTCGTCATATTATTTTCACTCACTAGCCAATTCTACATTTTACGCCGACAGTGTAACAAGAGGGCATGTACTGGCAATTAAACATTTTGCAACAATAAGATTAAATTTTAAACTTAATTTAATTATAACTAATTTGATACAAAAGAATATTTTTGGAGTAGGCATAGCAAAAGTTAAAATTGCATTTTTTAATTAATAGGAGTTTAAATTTGTTTAATCTTGGAAATTTAATTTTGCTTAATTTAAAACTGAATATGTTTATTGTTTACTAAATTTTAATTTCTAATAAGATTCTTAAATAAAGTCATGATTTTAAACCTAGATAAATGCAACTGTTTTGTAAACATTCCGATTGTGTTTAGTTGTAGCGTTAGCGGCTGCGATCACCGCATCGCCTGCCAAAGGTTCCACCAAAGCCTCACTCCAGCAACAAAAGAAGCAATGTAACGATGCCTGTCCCGACGACTACACACCGGTCTGCGGCGGCGACGATTCCGGAAAGAAAATCTCATTCGGCAACGAATGCGTCCTGAGAAAGTACAATTGCGAGAATCAAAAAGGTGGCGCGTTTCGTTGCATACACGATTTCAATGTAATCGATTAATTTATTACGATTTATTTATAGATATGGAGATTGTGTCGCAAGGAGAATGTCCAGGCGGTGGCGGCGTCCGACTTTCATGAATTAATAACGATTAGTTGGCTGGTTGTTATGCATTAAAGATTATTATTGCAAATTGAATTACTTGTCATTGTCAACAAACATTTTTCGTCGCTTTTAATCACCTTCATTAAATTTACCTTGAAATATTACAAGGTAAATTTGTTTACAGTTTATTTGCGCAATTTCTCAAGAAGTTTACATAAATGATTTTTTGGAAACACCCAATTATATTATTAAAAATACAAATTTAATTAAATTTAGATTATCCATTTAACGTTTCCTACTAATTTTATTATTTTTTTCAATAATGAATTAGTATTTGCGAATGCTAATTAGTAAAAGTATAGGCAAAACTTAATAAAACGTATTTATGCTTGTGCAAAGATGTTCTCAGTAGCGAGCGACCAAGTTCCAAGGTGACAACTGACGAGACAATCCAACACAACATACAAATAAAAAATTATGCAATTTGTATGTTAGCATATCAACAAGGTTAACAAGTTCAACTAGTAAGCTGCAACTCTTCGAAAAAAAAACGCGCTCTGATCACTTGGTTGCATATCTAGACACGCAAAACTCGATTTATGAGTCAAGATCAAGTTCGCGTTGTTGTGTGTAAACAAATTTGATTATTGTACGTTTATTCAAACATGCATCGAAAGAAACGCGACTACGATCCCTACGAGGATTATGTGGAGGACATGGATGGACCTGATTTTCTTCATCGATTCTTGCTCTTCACCACTGATCCAATCTGGTACAGAATGATGCTCACCGGAATAATAATCGAGGTGTTAAATACCACGCACGCTATTGCCTCCACCGATATGTTATCCGTTACGCAATTGCGAAACATGGAAGGTAGCGCTCTCTTTACGCTAATATGTATTTACTTGATGAAATTTGATTGTAGAGCTGGGAATCATCTTCAACGGTCTGTATATGCTCGACGTTTCATGTGCTTTCGTATCAATCTACGTGCTAAAACTGCAATACGTTGATCCTAATCCAATTAAACGTCCAATCTTTGTGATGATATTGGAGTTGATCTCTACCTTGCCGATTAACGTGTTTGTGGACTTTCGTAACAAACACGACCTCCATTATTACCTGTTGCGAATGCTGCGCATTTTAAAGCTGCCTAGATTCCTCTACCACACGTATAACAATCGGCGTGGATTGGAAAATCGTTATACTACACGAGTCATTGAATTTATTTCATTTTTACTCATCGCACAATTTGTGCTAGCTGCCGCTTATCATTTCTACCTGGTGCGCAACAATGAAAGTCTGTTCGTTAAGCTGTACGATATTATTTCATGCAAAGTCAACGCAAAAGGCTCTGTGCCATCGTTGAATTTTGGATTAGATTTCAACGAACTATCATATGAGCTACCAATGTCAATTGCATCGCTACTAGTGCTGCTGATAATCATCAAGCCGACGGTTTGCTATACGATTCTGGCACTAATTTGCGATTATGAGCATAAATTCAACTACATTTACAAAGTTGATTTTTTCAGGAATGTTTTGAGATCACGCCTGCGTCTCAAAGACCAAACTTATACGTATTTAATGCAGTATTTTGAATTGTTTTGGAAGCGGAGAGGCAAGTTTATGTATGACATGCAATCCCCAACAGGACACATTAATCCATTTACATTGCGCTTGGAAATCTCTATGGATTTCAGTTGGATGATGTTTCAACACTCGACGCTATTTCGCGACATGGACTTGGATTTTCTCCGCTTTCTCGCCACGCTGATGAAGAAGTCACTTAAACTGCCCAGCGAATACATGTATAAGAAAGGAAACGTCAAGAGTCAAATGATCTACATTATAAACGGCATCGTAGAAGTTCTTTCGGGGGAGAACGGCGAGTCGGGAATTATTAAACTGTCAAGTGGCACGTGTGTGGGCGCCGCCAGTCTAATTCTTCCTAATCGCGCTATATGCGACTTTCGCTGTTTAACCGCGTGCGAGATTATCACACTCGAGCGCGACGATTTCTTGCTGGTGACGCGCAAACATCCAACGGCATACAAACAGGTGTTGCAAAATGTTTGGCACCGCTATGAAAACGCCCACTACTACTTTGATTTGAAAATGCAGAAGCCGATTGTCAAGCGCGATTTGATTTGGTTGAAAAGCGCTTTGCACAAGTACATGGCGTTCAATAAAGCGTATAGCGACGAGCATCAAGAGAAGAATATTTACTTATCGCAGGTAATTGCAAAGGATTTGGACGATGATTATGGCCATACGAAAATGTTTTTGAATAATTTAGCGATTTACCCGAGATATTCCACCGAGGACGATTTGGTGTTCATCAAATCCAGTTGCTTGTGGATTTTGCGTTACAATTCGCCGATTCATCAATTGTGGAATATGTTTATTATCATTTTAAGCGTTTGCGCTGCGATTTTGATTCCATACGGCTGCTGCGTGGGATTTAAGGGGCGTATGAAGACAATTGAAACGGCAATTCATAGCGTCTGGATTTTAGATTTATTAGTGCAAACCATAACGCCAATCTCTGAAGACTCGAAAGCGCAATCGCACATTGACTTATTTTCGGAGCGTTTTCGTAGGCCGGGCTTCATTCTCGACTTATTAGCTGCATTTGAATTGAAAATCTTGGAATCGATTTTCTTTAAGGAGTTGGAGGGATCTGGAGACTGGTTGGAACTGAATAAGGTTATCAAAATCTGGCGATTGTTTGATTATTTCAACAAGGTGGAAAAACGATTTCATTTCAACACGCTGCTCTATTTGATTATTAAACTCCTCACCATTTTTTTCTTTCTGGTGTACTATATTCACATCCTGTTTACGGCGGACGGTGTGGTCGAATTCCTATCACCGCTCAGCATTCAGCTGGCGCTCGGCGTTGCGTTCATGTTCCAGGAGCAGCCGCTCAAAGAGAGCATAATTTATATCATTGCCAATAATTGTATTTTATTGTATGAATTGCTCACATTGATTTCAATTGCCACTGCGTATTATTTGCACATCATCACGAAACGCCGCATCAATAATTTCATCGATCAATTATTTGAGTGCGCAGAAAAACATTCAAATCTATATCTATTGAAGCGTCTCCGATCGTATCTAAACATGCAAATGAACGAAAACCAAGGTCTGGATATTTTAACAAACACTAAAAACTACTACAACCTGCCGCTATCATATGAAATACTAATGCGAAGCGACTATTTATTATTGCAGCTGGAAAAGTTACAGTTTTTCCAAGGCTTGCCGCGAAAGATTCTAGTCAAATTGATTGCCACGTCGGAAAGGTTTACTTATCACGTAAACGCGCAGATTCTAAGTCGCGGCGTGATTTACAATAACGTATACATGCTGTTGCGTGGCGTGACAAAAACGATCATCGGGAAGAAAATCTATACTACGAAGCCTGGCTCGCTGCTGAATATTTTGGAGAATTGCTTTGGTACACCATCAGTTTGCGCGGTAGTAGCCTTTAGCGAAACGACCGTTATCTCATTCAACTACTTTAACTTTATTGAAACGCTGAAAGAGAATCGTTTATTATACGATAAGTATCTAAAAGTGATTGCGGATAATCAAAAAATCAAGATGATATTATTGAGATTACTCAATGAGAATAGAATTCATATTATATCAAAAACACCAACCGTACCTTCCGTGATGCGATTTAAGAAACCGTTCAAACATAACTCGTTTGAGGCGTATGATTATTACACACCGTTTGATCGGCTGTACTCGTTTGCATTCATTGAAAAGCTGCTGATGAACTTTACAATACATCCGAAAGGAAGACTACTCTATCGCTGGGAGTTTTCTCGCTGTGTGTTTGCATACGCATCGGCAATAATATTTACTACGCCATGGTGTTCAGGTGCCAACATCTACGCGTTCGGTTTCTGGTGTATGATTGTATTGGATGTAGCTGCACTCGTCGACATATACTTTCGTCTGCACGTCTGCTACTACGACTCGAATGGGATTTTGATCAAGCATCCGCTTTCCACAGCTAAGCACTATTTGAAAAACGGATTTATAATCGACTTACTTGGAATGTTTCCTTTCTATCTCATCTTATACAACAAACTTCTTCTAACTAAATTGCTGTTTAATCTGCTACACTGCCTACAACTTCACCGCATGATTCAGTATAGAGCTGTTACGCTTGGATATAATTGGGTGGTGAATGTTTTGTACGGCTTTGCTTTTTACATGCTAATATTAAACATTCTAGCAACGTTAGTTGCTTTTCATGATTGCTATGATCATGTAATGACATTTATTGATGAGCAAAATTGCAGATTACTACGTTTTGATAAATATTTCAGTCATGTGTATGCCTGTTTTATCTTATCCAGTGCATTCGTCAATGCAGGAACGGAAGGTCTCTTTAAATCGCACAAGTTTGACAATTTTATAGCGTGGGTGATTTGCGTCACCTGTCTTATCGGCCTCTTTGTGAAGATTTTCATGGTTGCGGTGATATTTGGTAGCTACGTACTCACGGATTACCAATTGTATCACTATCGAGTCGGTTTTAAGCATTTGATTAGATTGCTGAAATCAGAAAATTGCACCAGTGTTTTGTTAGAGCAGGAATTAAGGCGATATTATAGCTGTTATTATGACTGGCTGGGTACATACAATCCGAAAGTACTGTTCAAAAATTTAACGCTCTCATTGAAACGTGATTTGTTATATGATACTTATGGCGCAAACATGTGTAAAAATATGATATTTAATTCAACGAATTTGCGTCACTTTGTGAAGAATCTCCTGCTGGATGCAGAACCATTTGTCGTGCCCAAGGACGGCTATGTTTTAACGATCAATGACATACATGGCAAGCTCTTTATGGTATGTGAAGGCAGCGTTGATGTTGTGACTGCGGATGGTACTTGTTTGAAGAGCCTTAACGTAGGTTCAATTTTCGGGAATCTTGAAAATATAGAATTGCATCGGCAGCGGGTCAGTATCATTGCTAACACGACGGTGCGCTGCCTGCATCTACCAACAACTACATTTTTCAAGTTTTTGGGATACTTTCCACAGATATATGAACAATTTCACCTCGAGAAGCTAAAAAATGTCTATTACATAAATGGACTAAAACCGGGCGATAAGTACAAACCTTGCATGAAGCCATCAGTGAAAACAAGTCAGCTATACAAATTATTTATTGGGTTTAAGAATTTGAATCTTTCAATTGGATGCTACATTGGATTATTGTTCGAACTGTACCAAATTGCTGTCGGTGAAGTCCACGTTTTGTTTCTTCTAGTTTTACTATTTTTTGATGTGTTAAATATAATAGATTTCATACTTCATATCAAGATTCAGAGTAAGTTCAATGATGATGATTACAATGATATGGGGATCATACACTCGCGCCAACGTACACTATACTGCATCTTTTCGTGCCTACCAATTGATTACATTGTAATCATGTTTAAGTACACGGCTTTGAATAAGTCTTTTATTACGTATCGTATATTACGCACCAATCGCTTATTTAAAGTGTATTTTATCATTGAGGACTACCGAAAGCAGACGAAGTGTATTGTAAGCAATCGAGGAAACACAGTAAGAGCAATGATTGTTTGCTACCAAATGATTTTGTCGTGTACGGTTTTGGCCGCATTCTTGGCTGTGTTTGATTCCATCTTTGCCAATGAAACATCTTACATTTTTAAATGTACTTATACTGATAAAGTTAAATCCCTACATTATCGAGAAGATTCCTCCTTAAAAATGATTTTGTTTATTAAGTATTTTTACTATTCTGTGACGGTGCATCGATTTACAGCCGATCATTGCTATTATGTGACGCATGAATTCTTAATACGCATATTTGTTTTTATAAACTTCTACTTCATCATTCTAGGCACTTTAATACTATGCCAATTTTACGAAATCGTCCAAGAAATTGCCTATCTGCGCTTGTATTTGTTGAAAGCGACATACTGCATGGAGTGCTACACCAAATCATCAGCTAATTTTGAAATGTTGAAGCAAAAAATTAGTCAAAATTTCAAGCATTATTGGGATCGAATCTACGACAAGAACGATATCCTATTGATAGATCGTTCACCGCCTTACCTTCAAGAAGCCGTTTATAATAAAATGTATGGCGTACATTTTGAACATCATCCGGTATTTAGTAAAACGCACATAGATTTTCTACGCCAACTTGGTCGTTGCATTAGGGTCGTATTATACACACGGAATGACACGATCATTTACAAAAACGACGATCGCGAATGCATGTTCTTCATTCATCAAGGTGAGGTGGCTGTGCTGGAGGACGAATGCGACTATCTCGATAAGGCGGTATACGTATTGAAGGCGTACGATTCGTTTGGGATTCTGCAAGGTTTGTACGCAAATAAAGCGAGCGACTTTACGTATCGCACTACCGCCAGCTGTGTTATCGTCGAGCTGGAATTGTCGCGTTGGAAGTACTTGATGGACTTCTTTCCGGCGTCAAGCGAATTTATTTATTCGACGGCCAATCAATTTAATGGACATGCCTACATCCCGTCGACGATCAAACAAGCCAATTCTACGACATCTCATTTTTCAAGCTCAGATTCAAAAAATCGATTTGTCTAAATATTACCCCGTGTTTAATTAAACACGTAGGGAGTTTCTTTGCTAATTTGGACGTAGCATAAGATCGTGCTATATTCTTGCAATTATATGGAAATATACAATGTGATTTCTTTTTCATTCAGAGATACTAAAGGCCAAATGCGACTACTTAGATAAACCGCATGTTTTATCGTGCATATAGAATTGACGCATTGGAAGTACCTGATATAGTTTTCGAGGGATTTCGTTTTTTCAAGAGTTGCACAATTTCATTTGAGTACATTTCATCGACGAGTGTACAAATAAATTTACCCGCTACGATTTTAGAATATTAATTCGCTTGAACATTATCAGTACCTTCTTCGCGCATTCGGACTTAAAATTAACAATATGTGAGCAAGTAGATCATCAACTACCAAACGACTATCACGAGTGTATGTTAGTCATTCATAGGGGTGAGATGGGAGCATAAGAGGATGAATACCAATACCTCGATAAAATGATATACAATCTGGAAAACGGTAATAGGATCTTGCAAGATCTTTACGCAAATAAGGTTATAGACATTACGTATTATACAATTCATAACCTTGTCATCGTTGAGCTAGAAACGTTACAATTCGAAAGGACCTCAATTTAGCAAATATTAATTTGTTTGAAAATTATCATGTGTTTATAAGACACATATAAATCTTCTTCGCATACTCGGATATTAATTTAAGAATATGTGAACAAGTAGATGATCTACCAAAAAGGTAATCGCAAGTGTATGTTAATCATTCATTGGGGTGAGGCAGCCATGTTGGAGGATGAATGCCAATACCTCAATAAGGCGTTCATCGTTAGGATCCTACAAGATTTGTACGAAATAAGGCAATAAAAGTTACGTGTTATATAATTTTAAACTGTGTCATCAGTGAGCTAGAACTGTCGCAATAGAAGTACCTGATGGAGTTTTCAAGAAATTTCATTTATTTGAAAGCCACACAATTTAGCAAATAATAATTCGCTTAAACATTATTCTGTGTTTATAAAACAGAAACAAATCATGCTCGGGCATTAAATTAAGAATATGTGATCAAGTAGATCATCTACCAAAAAAAACGATGGGGATTGCATGTTAATCATTCATATTGGAGGACGGATACCACTAACTCGATAAGGCAAGACCCTCATCGTTTGGATTCTACAAGATCTACACAAAATAACGCTATAGAAGTTACGTGTAATAATGTGTCATCAGTGAGCTAGAAATGTTGCGATAGAAATACCTGATGCAGTTTTCGATCAATTTCATCTATTCAAGAGCCGCACAATTTCGCAAACATGCGTACATATTCCGTCGACGATGAAACAAACAAATTCAACTCAAGCATAGTTTTTTTAGCGTTGTTTACGCGCTGCGATTCTTACACATCAATTCGCTTAATTGATTTTGTCGACACGTGCCCGGCATTGATTTGAACGATGATGAATTTTATTGCGCGGCTTCTCGTATATATACATGCATTATTATTATGATTATCATCCTATGTGTTAAAAATAGATGTGAGTGTGTTTAAATAATTGAGCGATTAAATAGCGAATAGTGTATACGATTTTTTAAATATATAAACAGTGCTATTTTATCGAGCTGCTTTTCAAATTTGATTGACAGGTTGGTGACATCACGGGGCAAAAGTCTTGAATGGCTGGCTGATATTCGAAAAATGCTTGTTTCCAATACAACAAATATGCACACTCAAAAAATTGTACGATTAGAAAATGTTATTTCATTGACAAGGCAAGAAATGTAATAAAAAAATGAAGTCATGCGCTAAAAATAATTCATTGTTTCATATTGTAGCGCATTTTTTAATCGCAATTAATTGTTGATATGTATGTAAAGTATCCTCTTCTTTTTCTGATTAAGCCCATCCTTGATCTGATTCCAAATATTACGTCAATGCGATCGCTGTTTCAAAGAATGCTGTACACAGGCTCGCATTTCATTTAACGCAATTCGTTCAATGTGTTGATATTTTCAAGTGTGACAACATGAAACGTATCCTATTTGTATTTGTCGGTGAGTTTGTCTGTGGACGTGTGTGGTGTTGGCATACGCTATATCTTTATTGTCAAGGTATGGTGCTGGTTGGAGGTATGTTGGGTGCGCCGCCGATGCGCGGCGGTCTGTCCGGGGTGCTCGCCTGTCTGAGCAAGGGCTGCGATATGGATTCGGGGCCGGTGTGTGCGGTGGACGATACGGGATTGCCGCGCACTTTCGAGAATCGCTGCATGGCCGATTTGGCATACTGCAAGTTTGGAATATGTAAATACTTCCTTAAATGAATCCATGCTGATCTCACCATTAATTTTTTTTATGTATAATTGCAGATTATGCTGTTGTGAAACCCGGCGAGTGCTGAATATTCTCCTGCTTGATTTATTTTTATTTTTTGATTAGTTTATGTAGTATTTTGTTTATAATCTAGCTGTAATATTTATTTTTTTTATTAGTGGAAATGCTTTGCGACTACCAAAGAATATTGATTAATATACTTACGATATTAGCGATTAGCGTTCTTCGATTGGCGATTGACAAAATAAAAAAGGTGAATAAAGATTTAATGTTATTTTTAAAAACTATCAGTCTACATTTGTTTTTATTGATTGCACAAATAAAAAAAAGTTTTTTTTTCAATAAAAAATAATAATAAAAAATTAAATAAAAAATAAACAATTATACACATAATTTAGAGGAATACTAAAAATAGACTCTGATTTGTACTAAAAGTTAAAAAACAAACACGCGTTCTTAATAAAAAAAAGTTGTACATCTTTTTTTAAATATAATATAAATATAAAATAATCCCCATATGAAATACTTTGTTTTCTCTTTCATTTTCTTTTTAATATAATTGAAACTCAAACAATGTTTTAGTTATTATACTTATTTTTTGTAGACATATTATTTGCTTAAATAAATGTACAGAATATTTACAATATTTTGCAAAAAGTCATTATTACAACCGACAAAATTGTCGTTTTTTATCTTCAACTAGGTTTTTTTAATACTTGTTTCGAGATGTGAATGCGAACATTGCGCGCGATTCGATTTTCGGCTCGATTATGAAGGTTGCTTTGGTCCAAACAAATACGACAACGGCGTGAAAATAATCGTGATGGATATGTTAACGTATTGGTCTATTTTGCGTGGTGGTGGCGAGCGGAAAAAGCAAACTCGCGCGTAATGTTCATACAGTTTTTGTTTGTTGGTTTTTTTATTTGTAAAAATTTGCAATTCGCTATTTGAAAAAATTGTGCATTGACTACCCTTTGATTTGAATTGGAAACTTTTACAATCACTTAGTTTGTTTGTTGTTCCACTTGTTTATAAATTAAGTAAAAAACTTTTTCTCTACTATTTTTCTCATTTTTTTGGCTACGTACATACAAGAATTTTCAACATCTATGTTATATTTATAATTCATCTTCTAATAATTCTTGATTTTTTGTTATTTTTTAGAATAAGTTATTGGCAATAATACTCAATTCCTATGAACCAAAAAAGAAAGAATTTTTTTGCTTAAAATAAAATTAAATAATAATGAAACGCGAAAACTAATTCAGAAATTGTTTAGGAACTTGGACCCCATTAATTTTATTCATTAAACAGCAAGTTAACACGTATAAAGGAAGAAGGTATGTAAATATAAAAAAGTCAGCAAATTAATTTTAACCAAAAATATATTTCGCAGCACACAATCTCATTTATGCCTGGTTGTTGTTATTTTTCTTTTTTCTTCAATTTCTTTTTTCAACTTTCACTCGGGGAACGAACAAAAATGTTTTCTTTATAGTGCGCAGCCACATTACAACATAATTAAATAATACGAGCTTATAAATTTAATGACATATAACTTGAATTATTATTTACTTATCATTAAAGAGTTTATTTATCACAGTCTCAGAGTTCTTATAATTTTTTTCTTAAATATTTTTATGTTATTAAATATTAATTATTATATTATAGATGTGGATGCTATATATATAGTAAAATATTTGTGCAAAAATTACTTAGATCTAAGCTTTTATCTAATAGTTTTTGTAATTATTATAAAATGTATATTTCAAATTAAAAGCGTAGATCTAAATTATTTTATATCAAATTTTTAAATGCTTTACACGTGTGATAACTTGCTTGGTTCACGGAATTGATTGCAGCAATAATACTTGAAGCCTATGCACATTTAAGATGCAAAATGACCGTCGCACGTAACGAAACGAACGAACAGTCATTTCTAGAAGTACTAGATTGTTTGGTTCCAACTGCTATCCTAAAAACTTTTTTATTTCATGTATTTTTAATACTATTCTATAAACTGGCCGTAATTTAACCAAAGAAAAAAATGAAACGATCTGACTTATTTCTTCGATTAAGACGCACAATAGAGAACGCATACTTAATATGATACATTATAATTTGGAATAAATATAATTTTTTTAAAAAAACAAATCTCATCTCACCGACGCGCGTTTTCCATTCGAATTCGTCTAAGCGAAGAAATAAGTTTATAATATAATATATTATATATGCCATAAATTTTTTTAAAGTAGGTATATACAAATAATACAGTGAAAATAGTTTGATTTAGACCTTTTTTCAATAATTAACACAATTACAAATTGTTCTATCACACTTTTTTGTTCACTCACTGATTCACGTATTTGAAAAATTGTGAAAACAGTTGAGCTGAGGAACTGCTTACTCGAACAGTGCAAGGATATCGTCACTCGTTGAAGTGTTTGTTGGTCCCGCACTGCTTCCACTCGATGGCGGCGTATTCAAATCTGGCGGATCCAAATATGATAAAAGTTCCATTGGATCAACACTATCCGGAAGTAACTGTAGATTGCAAAAAACGCACAATGAATAAAAATTTATATGATCGATTCGCGGAATAAATAACTGAATTGTTTGTTTGCCTTTAGACTTACGTTTAGAGCTTCTTGTCCTGTGCCTTCACCGTCAATAACCGCAGCTGGATCGAAATTCAAGTCGGAGGGAATTTCGGGCACTTCGCTGCTGGAATTGTGATGATTATCGTTCGAAGCTGGAGGAACACTAGGAGGTCCGGTGCCTCCGCCTGGTGTATGTGCTGATCCTGGTGTACCACCAGGTGTATGGGGCGTGTGAGGAGTGTGAGGGGTGTGAGGTGTATGCGGCATCTGTAATCAATCAACCCATAATTAGTAAGTTATAATTAATAAAATGTAATGTAATAAATGCATATGTGATATAGATAGTATAATAATTTACCTGCTCGTTAAGACTCTTTTCCATTGCATTCAACGGATCCAAATTGTTTACCGATTCGCTGAGATGAGAGAGCGGTCCGTTACCATTCGAATATTCATTACTACCAGGATTTGAACCAGAATTGAAATCGTATTGATTGCCCCGTGAATTATTATAGGATGGTGGACCATTATTCATCATCGAGCCGCTCGCAATACTGTTCATATCGGGAGGTATATACGGAGACATCGCTTGCGACATATCCCAATTATTCATTGTTGGTAATGTCATACTGCCCGGAGACATCGCTTTATTCATTCGCTTAGCGCCACATGAATCATTCTCTTCATTCTCCATCTAAATCAAAGGGAGAGATCAATTTAGTTGTTAGTGTTGGTTGTTTCAAATACATTTATAGATTTGATCGCGTACCTTAATGTTAGCGCCCATCGGTTTAGCCGTCTTCCAGTTCGCCGCACTGTCAATTGTCACTTCATCCACCTCGGAGCTGTTCAATGTGTTTAGTATGCCCCACATGTATTGATCTACCTCCAATCCTTCCAACTGTGCGGGTTTACTGCAAATTGAATAATTTAAAATAGTATCACATGCATAATAAGCGAGTTAATTTTAACTTACTTGCAGACAGGACATCTCCAAGCGCCTCGTTCGCAATTTAATTGCAAATACGATTCTAAATCGAAACATTGGATGTGTTTGCACTCGTGTCCTCTGGCCGGCAACGTTATTCGTTTGTATGTGATCGGACATTTGAGCGAAACCTTGAGCGCCGTCTGCTCGACCGCGTCCCGATCCCGGTCAGCTAAATTCGAGCTCGAACCGGTATTGCTAAAGTTTCGCTTGATCTTCGCTATACAATGATCGGCTGTTAATAAACGCTTCCGCAAGAGACCTTGTAATACTGATCGCACACTCGGCCGATGGACTAATTGCAAAACGAACAGATGAGACTGCAAGAAAGAGCGCCGGAAATTGAATTAATATTAATTTATCTAGCAAATAGCAAATTAACACAACTTACACAACAACATGCTGAAACGGTAATTTGTATGGTATTCCTTCCCGGTTGGCAAACGTCTTTTAGATATAATGGTTTGTGCGAGGTCTTATTGTCGCCTCGATCAATTACTAGCGGCGTTGCGTTGACGGATACTTGTACAGATGCAGGCCAATTTGTATTCATTTGTCGGTCTTCGTGATGGAAGCACTTCAATTGTAACTCTAAATCGGAACGCCACATCAGCGTTTGATGTACCGTCGGTTTTAATTGGAACACATGATTACTAACAGCTAAATTGTGTTCTAGTCTAAATGGAGGTAAGATTATGCCATCTCGTACTGGAAACGTTAGTCTTAATTCATCATCTTCTAAAATAAACAAAATAGAAATTTGGTTAATTAATAAATTGATATTTATAATATGCGATTGATGATAACTTACTTTGTACTGGTATAGGTGGTTTTAAATCGTTGAAATTTGGTTTAACATCAGGATTAGGACTTATATATGGTGGCATACTGCTTGCGGGTGTGAGTGGCGGTGTGGGATTGCCGGGAATCGGACTGTGCTGATAATTCATGTTGCTCCTCATCCCGACCTCTGGCTGAAATTGATTATTATTTCCATATTGTGAGGTATTATTGCCTGTACTCATATATTGATTATTATTTCCCGAATGGAACTGATTCATGTTGTTGTTTTGAAAATATTGTGTCTGTTGCGAATACGGTGGGGTGTTCTGCCGTACGTTGCCAGAACCGCGTACCGGCCCCATTGTGCTTGGTCCGAAATTGTTCGTTGGACCAAGTGATTGTTGTGCGGGATATTGATTTTGGAAATTCGGCTGTCTGGCTCCGTAGTTCGGATACTGACCATTAGGATTAAAACTAGGATTCATATTAGGATTCATTGTAGGACACGGTCCAACGTTAGGATACGATTGCTGCGACCGTTTTTGCGCCATGTGCATCGACGGCGACGTGTACGGCGTCATTCGGCGCGGATTCATATAGTTATTCGATGGGCCTTGCATACCCATCTTCGGGCCCATACTATTCGGCATATTCCCCATCATATTGTTGTGCATATTTCCCATGCCCATATTGGATGCCATATTATTCATATTATTCATCGGGTTCATGCCATTCATTCCATTCATCCCATTCATCGGCATCATTCGCTGCTGATAGCCTTGGTTATACTGCTGGTTGGTGAATTGACTGTTATCCTGCAGTGCCACCACGCTTGCGGTGGCAGTCGCGGTTGCAGTCGCTGCAGCTACCATCGCCGCTGTCGAAAGAGCGTTTCCGCCCCCGTAGCTTCCCTCAGCGCCCCCGTTCATTCCACTGCCCGCACCACCATAATTGCCCACTCTGCAAATAAACAAATAATAAACGCATTAAAAATCGCCCAACAGTTTCAATAATATAGTAAATCTAAACATTCTTTTTAAAACAATAAGCATTTCATTGTCAATGATTCGCGTAAATTCCTTATCAATAAACCGGCTTAAAATTGAATAAAACGTATTTCATTCCATAATATCTACTCGTCGTATACAAACACACATACAGAAACACATACATATACACACACAAATTCACACACAAATACACACACAGGCAGAACGCGACACACGCGCAGATGAAAATATTTGTAATTAGTTAAACCTGGTAGCAAAAATTGCATAACAAAATTTATTTGGCGCGGCGCCAATAATATTTCAAGTAATTTTAGTTCGTTTTCTAATTATTTCCAAGCGCTATTTTTATTCGTATATAAGTTATAACTTGAAATGTGTGCAAGTGACCGAATAATGATCTTTAATACAACATTCAGAAAATCAAAACAATATCATTCGCATACACAAACATATTTCTACATCTACATCTTGCTGAATGCCGCATTATATATCGTACAAACAGTGCGCTGGGGTTCGTTTTCGAAGGCAAAAAAAATGACAGTCATGGTGCGTATGTGAAATGTTGTTAAAAAATACGCACGAATAAAAGAATAATAACGTCTAAAATACGTTAAACAACAATATGGGTTAGTCAGGAATAATGTATTTGAATAAAATCGTGTATATATTGGTAGGGTGCATGCAGTTGGTTCAAACAATTGGTGATTGTCGCTAACAAGGGAGCGAAACTTATAGGGGGAACAAATGTTTCATTTTAAGCACTCATTTAGCAACATGTAAGTTAAAAAATAAATGTATAGGACGTATCAATCTTGGTGAGACAACACAAACTTTGTCTTTTTCCTTTTTTTAGGTGTGTTTTGTGTATGCTATGTGCGATGAAAGCGGCCTTGAGAAATTCATCTCTTTCAATTCGGAAAAAAAGGTGAATTTGTAAAAGACGCACGTGTTCAAATTCCTGTTAAAAGCCCCCAAACAGTATAGACAAATTTCTGCGTGTTTTGAAGGATGTGCTTTTGATTATTTACTGAGCGAGCGGGTTTTTTTCATTTTTATACCAAAGACGCTCAGGTATAAGAAAGAACTTTTGTCCTTTTATGCTGTGAGTCTCTAAATTCCAAGAAAATGAATGTTGACCTGCGCCAAACCCTAAACTAGACTCACTCAATACGAAAATCTGTTCTGCAACCGGATTGTAATTATGACCATTAATAATTTCAAGGAATTTTTATTGATTTAACCCATCGTTGATTTAAAGTGAACGTTTTTTTTGCACCACCCCAAATACAATGACTAGGTCACCATTGTTACAAAACTTAAACCACCCCTAATTGGTCACATATTTGTTTGAATACCTGCCTGAGGGTAAAATTCTCTGTATTGCTCGCTCTTAACGGCTAGATTTAACCTTCAACACAAACATTTTGTCATTGGAATGATGAGTTTCGCCCAAAAAATTATGACACGTTGTAAAGCGCAAACAAATTGTTTCCGCTCATCGTTGTGCGTGCGAGCGCGAGCGTTCGCTGTTTGTTGTTTTTTTTTCTCTAGCGCGTGTTGGATGATAAGTGTGATAGAATAAAGTGGTAACTTGCCCTGGTCCGGTCTGTCGATACGATCCTTGATAGTTCGAGACGGAGGAGCTTTGTTTGTAGTTAGAGTTTGTTGGCGGAGGCGCTGGGCCGTTCGCGAATCCTCCGTGGGGTCCTGACTGACTTGAAGTAGTAACACCCCACACGGTGGTCACGACAGATAGTTGTTGTTGGGCCGTGGCGCCCGCTGGCGACCAGTCCCTGAAACATGCCATGCTCACAGTTATTCATTCGCAATCCTTGATAAATAAATAATCCACGTGAATATTTTTTTCGTTTCTCGTTTAATTCGTTTCGTTCGTATTGTATTGTATTGTATGGCTCACACACACGCAACCACCAAATTCGATAAATTAAAAAAAATAATTGAATGCGATTGAATTGAAGAAAAACAATTGCATTTGGCGCCACTATTTAAATGCACAAAACTTTTTGATTAGTTTTATAACAAGTAGAATAATAATCCAATAAATGCGAGCACATATAAATAAATCAACACTGTTTTATATGAAATGAATGATTATTTTGTATTTCACTTTAATTTATAATCCATTTGGTGGGCGTTGATGCACTTTTAGCGAAAATCCTTGCTAAATATGTAAAATTTGTTTAAATAAGTAGTAAAAAAGCGCATGTACCTATAGGAAGTATATCCCAGCATTTGAACGAAAACATAAAGATGTAATGATTATATCCTTTCTCACAATGCACCAAAAACAAACATGTAACAATCGAGTAGAGTTAGTTAAGTAAGTAGTAAAACGTTTGTGTTTGTGGACAAGTCACACAAGTCAAAATATTTGTTATTGTAGCTGTAGAGTGTGGTGAAAGAGCGATGCGTATCGTGTCGCGCGACGCAAGCTACTGGAACCAAGCGCGTTGATCAACTAACTATCCGATCTCGATCCGAGTGTGTGCTATGTGCTGTGGGAGAAACAACAGCACAGCACGTAGTCAGAGTGTTAGTTATGGGAAGGAGTGGGGCTGCGCAGGGGAAGTTGACCCGAGCTCATTCTCCTCCATTCCATGCGGCCACAATATCGGTTATAGCGGGCGACGTTGCCAGCTGCCTGCCTCGCCAAACCGACCGATACCGTGGGTGGATGGAGCGCGTACTCGCCTGTGTGCTGTGTGCGCTGTGTGCGCTGTGTGCGCTAGCTGTGTGTGTATGTATACGTGCTTCGCTCTCTGTCTGCACGTACGACGATCTCTACAACGCTCACAACTTAACGAGTAGAGATCGTACTGTTCTCGTCACTACCACTCGCTACACATTCCGGCCCTAACATCAATCAGATCTAATGGAATATTTAAACAACCCCCGCAACATTACCGCCGCCGCGCACCGCTCGCTCGCTCGCTTCTCTCGCCTCTCGCGCCTCTCCTCCTCGTCGCTCTCTCACAAAATCAAAATTGACTTTTTGGTCACATATATGTACACATTTTCATTCATTCAAAACCCACCCACCCACATTTAAATTATTTTAATACATATTATTATCATTGTATCTATTCTCCTTCTATTCTATTAAAACATTACATTACTTTACTTTAATCAATTAAATCAATAGATTTTCGCAATTATTATTTGTTTACCTATCATTATTATTATCATTTTTGATTAATTGAATGAATCAAATGATTTAAATACCAACTGTTTAAAGCGCCAGCGCGCACATTTATGTTACACTTAATTAATTTAATTACTTAGCGCAAAGCCATAATATTTACTTAGCCGAATTAAAATTAAAGATAATATTTATAATATTTAAATCCATCCGGCTGCATTTCAGCTAATTTAATTTAAACACTTTGCGCGATATTCGCATCGATGATGTCTTAATTCGCACCATCCGTTTTATAAATAAATATTTAATTTTTTTGAGGAAAAAATCGATCTATTTATAATAATCGATTGGATGCGATTAATTGGTGGATTTTTGCCCGACCTAACACAATACCAGCAGCAGAGCATCACCTTCTTCGGCGACGCCGTCGTCGTCGTCGTCGTCGATACTCGCAGAATGCCGTTTTCGTTCGTCGCCGTTCAATTACTCCACCTAATTATCAGCTAAACAGCAAAACGTACGCTACCCGCTGGCGCTGGAGGAGTTAGCGTACAACACCGCACTTTATCGGCTTCCTTCTCTAACACATTTTATCCATTAAATCATAAACTGCCGTACGGTAACGCATACACACGAGCCGAAATGCTAATTCCGCAAGCGCAAAATAATTATTTACATTCTTACACAATTATTTGCCTATGGTGAAAAAAAACTAATTTAATACATAATATTGGAGTGCTGTAATTGTGACGTTCAATTTATAGTCGTACTAAATTTTTGAAAAAAAGTCACTAAATAAATTAGATACTGTTTTTACATAATATAAAAAAATGCGTCAGTAAACAACTAGAATTTCCAGACAACATTCATTGGAAGACTACTATAAATGCCACAGCTGGAAATTTTAATTCCAAATTCTAAAATCAAATTGAAAAATGCAGACTTTTAAACGCAAATTCAATAAATAATTAAAACTATTTAAAATTTACAAGCAAATTCTTTAAAGGTGCAAAAATTCGTTGAAAACCTACAGAACCTTGCAAGGGTTGTAATATAGGTGCCCCCAACTTTAATTTGCAAATGCAATTATTAAAATAAAAAAGGCAAAATTTTGAAAAATAATTGAAAATGTTTTTTTTTCTATTAATATTAATAAATTTCCAACTAACTTTCAACTATTTTTTGCTGTGTTATCAGTCAGCTAAAATTGTTGCCGTTTTAAATATTCACCAATCAGTAGCGCCAAACAACATAAATTATTACTTTAAATGATATTTTATTTTTCATTTATGTCATTTAACACTTAAACAATTTTCAAGCAAGTTTTGTCTATTTTTTCATATATTTTTTCCTTGAAAACTAACAAACAATAATTTCGACTAAAATGTACTCCAACTTGATTAATTTGAAAAATTTTGAATCCAATATAAAAAAATAAAAAAGAAACATAGAAACTTTAAAATAAATTTTGTGACAAACAATTGAAACTTTTTGTTTTTTTGGTAATATTGATTAATTTTCAAAAAAGCTGTATATATAATATTTTCTATCTCAATTTTATTTAATAATTATATTTAACGACATTAGCAAATTTTAGTAGAAACATCATAAGAAAAATTTAGTTTGAAAATAATTGAATTTTAATTTGTGGCTGTTGTCACAATATATACAAAAAAGAAGAAGCGCAAAATTAGAAAAGAATTTTCATTTATTTTTTTAAAGAAATATGTCTGATAATCATTTATTCCTACGTGTACTTCGTCAGCAAAAATTTTCATGAACTTCACGAGAAAAATATTTTTGTGCAGCAAACCAATATTGAATTGTAAAATGACTTTGCATTGTAATGTGAATCAGAATATAGCATAAAAATCGATTGGAGAATACTAACTTCTAAAGAAATTGCGTGAAATTTCAAAAATAATTTCAATCTTTTTGCTTATAACCATTAACATTGTTAAAATTTTAAAAAACTTTCATCTATTTTATGCTAATATTTGTCTGAACACCAGACAAACATTTTTATGCATCACTCCAATATTTAGTTGGAAAATGACTTTGAATTGCAATGTGAATCAGATATAGCATAAAAATCGGTTGGAAACTATTAACTTTTAATAAAAATGCGTAAAATTTCCAAATAAATTCAAGTCTTTTTGCTTTTAACCATTAATGTTGTTAAATTTTTGAAGAACTTTTATGTATTTTTTACTGATTTTTGCCTAATAATCATTTTTCCCCATCTTTAGCAAAAATGTGCATGAACATTACAAGAAAAATATTTTCATGCATCAATCCAATATTTATTAGTTGCAAAATGACTTTGAACTGTATTATAAATAAAAAAAGTATAAAAACTGCTGGAAAATATTAACTTTAAAGAAAAAGCGCAACATTTCAAAAACAATTTTTTTTTACATTTAACCATTAATAAGTTAAAAAAGTTTCATGCATTTTTTTATATCTATTCTATATATATTGTCAGCAAAAATTTTCATGAGCATCACAAGAGAAATATTTTTATGCATCAATCCAATATTTAGTTACAAAATGACTTTGAATTGCAATGTGAATCAGGAAATAGCATAAAAAATGGTTGGAAAATATTAACTTTTAAGAAATAAGCGCAACATTTCAAAAACAATTCGATTTTTTTTACTTTGAACCATTAATATTTAGTTGCAAAACGACTTTGAATTGCATAGTGAAACAGAAAATACCGTAAAAATTGGTTGGAAAATATTAATTTTTAAAGAATAGGTGCAAAATTTCAAAAACAGTCCAAGTTTTTTTGCGTTTAACCATAAATATTCTTAAATTTTTAAAGAACTTTAATCTATTTTTGCTGATACATTGTCAGCAAACATTTTTATGAGCTTCACGTGATTAACCATTAATGTTGTTAAATTATTGAAAATCTTTTATCTATTTTTTGCTGATATTTGTCTGATAATCTTTTTTTTTATATCGTCAGAAAAATTTTTCATAAACATCCCAAGAAAAATATTCTATCCACCAATTCAATATTTAGTTCCAAAATGACTTTAAATTGTAATGGAATCAAAAATATCATAAAAATTTTAAAATTTAAAGAAAATGCATAAAATTTCAAAAACAATTTAAGTTTTTTTTGCTGTTAACCATTATTGTTGTTAAATTGTTGAAGAACTTTTATCTATTTTTTGCTGATATTTGTCTGATAATCATTTTTTTTCTATATCGTCAGCAAAAAAGTTCACGAACATCACAAGAATAATATTTTTATGCATCAATCCAATATTTAGTTGCGAAATGACTTTGAATTGTAATGCGCAACGGCGATGCCTGAATTGTGGCGCGCCTGCGCTCTTTTTGGATGTGTTTAAAAAAAAAGCAGCTAAATCTATTATTCAGCATTCAATTTTACACCGTACTACCTTTTCCATAAATTACTCACACTCGCATATAATTGTTAAAAAATATTTCGACAAATATTTGTTGCGCTTAATTGCTTTGTTGGAGGAGCAGCGAGCAGAAAGGAACAATTTTCGAGCAGCGCGCGTATTACATTCCAAGATAAACTCGCACGTATTATGTATTCATAATGCGTTCCAAATAAAAAAAAACGTAATAAGTAAAATTGTTGTCATACAAGATTCAAAGCGTACGGTACTTTCGAGCAATAAACAAAGCAAAATTAATTGTATTTTATTTCGGATATAATAGAATAAATGACACATATCGATGTTGTTGGTGGAGAAAAGAGAGTGTAGGATGTGGATAATAAGAGAGTGCACGGATAATACGTTTTGGGGGATATAACAAAGAGGTAGAGAGCGTTTTGGTTGAAGAGGCTGAATCGATAATTCCCCAGAATTTGACGCAACGCAGTCGGAGATTAGATTAGGACACCTCCGCTCTTCTACGCCTGTGTAACAACAACAAGAATGGCACGCGATTCGACACCAACATACGTCAACGGCAGCGTGCGAGCTCGCTCCGCATATGCACTTTGACCGTTCGCACTTCACCCATACATTCACACGAATTCTTTTCCNTATAATGTAAATATTTACGCTCCCACAATCAAATCATTTAATTCTTAGGCTTCACACTTATTATCCGGCGCGCAAACAATATAAAAATAACTTCGAGAGCGTTTAATTCGTATATATTGTCATTTACCTAGTAAAAAAGCTGTAGATACCTATATATTGTGTGTATAAATTTGTTTTATCGTGCTGATAACGCAACAAAAAACCGCGATATTTGCGTGTGACGTTGTACGAACGCAAAAATCATCAAAACAAACGCAAAAATGCATGATTTCTAAAAAAAATCGGCTTTACTGCAATTGTTAAGCGTAAGAAAATGTTAAATGAGGTTATCGCATTGACACACTTTTTTCGCGGTCATATTCCGACAAAAAAATGTTTTATTTGTTTATTAAATACGCGATATTTATATTGCACGCCGCCGCGCCGCGCGCTTTGCCACCTAAGCGATTTCTAAAATCGTCGGCCGATTTTGTTTCCACTCGCCGATTTTCCACCGATTTATGCATTATTCAATAATATTGTTGCGTGCTGCAAAAACAATGGTAAATGGCCTTGGTGTAACTGGCTTAATCCACTGATAAGACACGCAGATAATACAATTCCTAGATGGACTTTAATACCAGCCGCATACATTGTATGTATCAATTGTTCAAATTGTGTGCGCCGCGCGATCGATCGATCAATCGATGGCAGCAGTAGCAGCAGATTCGATGAAAAAATGCTTTTTCCTGAATTACAGTCTTGTCCAGCACAAGTAGGTTATTATTTCTAGTTCATGTCGCATTTGATATTAGCGCACGTTGCATTTTAAAATTATTGATGAATTGCAGAATTGTATAATAATTACATCCTGTTGTTATGTAGAATACGTATTTGTTAATAACTTGCTCAATTCAATACATGTTGATTATGAATATGTAACAACGTGTTTTCTAGCTCGGCCGCAATAAATCGCCGTTGTGTGTATTTAATTTGGTGTTTTTTCTAAAACGATCAAATCATATTTTTAGCCCGGTGAAAGTAAACAGCGTCTTAGCGCTTTAAACATCCTTTGTAATTAAATCAAAATACAATTTTTCACATTCTTCGCCCATATCTAAATTTACACGACGATTCATCGTTTCGTGGTGGCGATTTTTAGTCCGTTTGATCGGTCGTCGTCGCCGCCGTACAACATCTATCATCGGCTAAAGTAATAATTTAAATCTGTATTTCAAACCAAAGTGCGTGTTGATAAAAAAAGGTAGTACTGCGCACACGTGTATGGTGTAGTCCTTGTAAATGTTTATATTAGCAAGCATAAATACTAATTTGCAAATACTAGTATACGAAAAAAAACTATAAATTTTGCTCTGATGCGCACGCATCGGCAGCACACATGCAAATTAACAATTCTCTAGCAGTTTAAGTGCTGATAATTATGAAACGCTCTTTACACAGGGCATTCGAAATGTATCATATATAAAGGCATCTAAAGTAATGATACGTTTTTTCAGAATTACACAAGTCATGACGTTGTTAAAAACATACGAAACCAGATTTTAGTTAAATTAAAAGGTGCATGTTGACAGTCAACAAGCAATTGTTGCAATTTCTCAGCTAATTAATTTTTTTTTATATACGGCAAACTTACACTGTAATTACTTTATGATTTTCCTTAATTTTTGAACTGCTATTTATTAAAATAATATATAAAAAATATTTTTTAAACGTAAATTTATGTGTAAGATATATAGCAAGGAATTGTTAAAATTTCTCAGTAAATAGTTTGTTTTTGAAACTATAGACTAAAACTGGAATTATAATTCTTTTTGGTCTTTACTAAAGTATTCAGCTTATATTTATTAAAAAAGACATGGTTTTTAAGATTTTAATAAACTTCTTTAAACGTAATTATTTACATGATTTAGATAATCAGTAAACAATTACCTATATATTATTTAATAAAATATAAACTTTAATTGCAGTGACTTTATATTTCTCCTTAATTTATCGCAGAATTCAAATTAATATTATTTACAAAATAAACAAGAATTTACGAATGTATGTACCTAATTCTATTTTATCTAAAACTCAAAAATATATATTACCGAATTATAATGACTAAAACAAGCATTTATTGGAATTTCTTTGCTTATTTTTTATTAAACTCAATACAATTTAGAGATTTTTCTTAATTTTTTAAATATAATTTTGTATTGAAAAATATTTCAATGAATAAATCCATTTAAATTACGAAAGTAGGCATGAAAATAAACTAGAATTTATAATGTTGTACGAAAGTATAGAATATAATTTTATCTTGAGTAAAAAAATTAATATCAATGATGGAATTATAAAAGCGAGAAAGTGGAGAACATTTTGAAGAAATGTAGGTACCTATATAGTGTTGTTTATCGATCAATCAATCGTCGCCGCTGAGGCAGGTTCTGGCAGAATTGATTAAAGTTAAGTGCGAATTGTGATGGTTTTTAAACGTCCTGTATCGTATCGTGGCCGTTCGCATTTATGTAATAATAGAAATGAATAGAGCGAAGAGGATGTGAATGCGTTGCGTAGTACGTCGGAGATGAGTTTCTCCGAAATAACGATCTGTTAAATAAGTCAGAATGCATGAAATATTAATAATAACATTTAGATGAGCCTGTGAGGTGAGTCGATGGCTTTGCTCTTAACGGCACCGAGCGAACCGACTGCTGTTATAACGGAGTCGAAACAATCGTGTCATTTCACCAGCTCTGTGCACTGATTCTCCGACAACACACACAACACATACACACACACATACACACATACGCTGATGTACGTCGACGCTCGCACAAAACGTTTTGTGCGCGAAATTAAACGGTATCGGAGATAGGATTTCGTTGCTGTTGTTGTTGTTGTTGTGTGTGTGTGTGTGTGTGTGTGTGCCGTTGCCGTGTGCTCGTTGTACGCGATGGTCACTTGGCGTACTCCTCGTCGTTATTTGAATAACAGTTCTCTCCGCGTCTCGGACGCATTCCGATCCCGCAATACTAATGCACTTCTCTCGCAACTTTTAGGTTACTTCACATACATATCTAGCAGCCAGCGCTCACCATCGATTTTCGCTCCAGCTATTTGCTTATACACACACAAACTCGCAAATTACATAAAAGAATTTAAATTCAGCTAATAAGTGACATTTTATTGTATAATGCACGACGTGTTATATAAATTGTAGCGCGTTGCTTAATTTTTTGTTGCTGTTTTTGCTGTTGTTGTTGTTTATGTTGATGTTGTTGCTGTTGTCATGAATGGAAAGAAAGCAGCATTGCGAATCGTCGCATTATTTATTTACGCAAAATTCTGCGCGCGCTATATTTTAATTGCGATCGTGTTGTGAAAATGATGCCAAATTCAAGCGCCTGGAAATTGACTTACAAACTTATTTTTCGAGCGAGTTCCATGAACCGGTCTCCTACATACACGAAGCGAGAACAAACAAATTTCTAAATTTGACAAAACCATTCGTAATTATAATTTTAGCATTTTCAGATTTATTATTAAGCGTTCCCATTGAGGTAAACAAACAATGTACATACTATGTGTATGTAAGTACACCGCACCGCAAGTTGATTGGCACACGACGGTTAAGTAACGCATTTTCGGCGGATATTCATCCGCTCCTTTTATTTTTTTGTTTTTTTTTTTCGTATATGTGCGTTATTGTATAAGCGCGTTTTGTTCATTAGCAAATTACAATGTGCATGGTAAGAGAAATTAGTAGAAATCGAACAGGAAAGTGCAGGTGAAATTGTAACAGTATATGTCATCTGTAAATGGAAAGCGTTTGCATTGCAATAATCATATAATAGATCATTAAAAAAGTGTGGTTGATGTATCAATAATCTGAATAAGCGCCGCGTTGGACGAGCGCGCGAATTTCCAACCGCTCACCAATAACAACGCTCGCTCAACACATGAAATTTTGTCCAACAAAAATTGTTTATATTTTATAAATTATTTTTAGAATTTGGATTCAATTTCAAATTGCTAGTATAATGTGTAATTATAACTTTTATACAAACATGGTATAAACATGGAATATAAATAATCTTCATTTTTGTTTAAAGACAAATTAAATAATTATCAGCAATTTCTAGAAAAAAATATAATATGTAGTAAAATCAA
>JARJDW010015640.1:0-12268 GCA_030264715.1 Adinopsis sp. GC000173 | reverse complement strand
TCAACATGCATACACACATTTAAGTGCTGCTCTTTTCTTAGATGTATCGATTTCTAATAATGTCTTTTCGTCATAAACCTTAAAATATCACAAAATTGTACACAATAGATTTGACCGCTCCAATCTGAACAAATTGCATATATACATTCTAAAAAAATTTCATTCTTTCTATATACCTAAAGATTTTTATTTCTTGTTAATTAAAATATTTCCTTCATTGTTTTAAGCTTTTCTTTTCTTAGATATATCGGTTTCTAATAACGTTTTTTTGTCATAAAATATAACAAAATTATAAAATACATTTGACCAATCGTTCCAATCTAAGCAACTTGCATACTCTTTAAATAAAGAAAAACTTTTCATTCATTTTTCTGTATAGATTCAGTTTTTTTATTTAACTTTAAATATTACTCGTAGTTTCAATTCTTTAACGAAACAAAAATCACTGCCTTTATGTTATTACCTAATATGAAATCTATATTACGTTTTCTGAGATATCTTAGACTGACTTTCATTGAATCTTGCACGTTTATTAACTAATCCTTATTGCTTACCACGTGTTAAAGATGGATTTCACAAATTCTTTTCTTATTTTGTTTTCCAAAGGAATAATATTATTTATCGTCGATAAATTTATAATTTATATAATCAAATACATTATTGTTTTTAGTAGTACGATTGTTGATAATTATTACCTACAACGTGTCAAAGATTGATTTTTGTATTTTATGATTTGTTATTCCAAAGGAATCTTAATATTTATTAGTAATTAATTTATAACCAATTCAAGTGCACTTGATTCTTTTTAAATTAATTAAGCAATTATAAACGTATGAATCATGCTGACTTATTAGTTTTATTTATTGGGTCTGTATAGTTTTCTAAAGAAATAAAAACATTTATCTGTAGTTAATTTATCACCGACACGAGCAAACATTTCATATTTTTTCAGTTAATTCGACAAATATTATCATATAGTCATTTTCCAACAAAATTTTATTAAATTTTGTATTAGTAGTTTTTATTAACTGTTAAATATTACTCACAGAGTGTCAAAATGGATTTTAAATATTCTTTTTTTCTTTTGTTTCCTAAGAAATAATAGCATTTATTTGCAAGTATGTAATTAATTTATAACCGATTCAAACAATTATTACATGTCAAAATTTGATTTTTTAAATTCTATACTTATCTTATTTTGTGAAAAAATAAAAACATTTATTTGTAATTAATTTATAATCGACTCGAGCAAACATTTCATATATTTTCAGTTAATTCGACAAATATAATCATATGATAAATTTTATATTAGTAGCTTTTATTGAATTTTAAATAATTATTAGCTAATATTTGTTACTTACAGATCAAAAATGGATTCTAGATATTCTTTTTTTCATATGAAATAATCACATTTGTAAGTACTTAAGTAATAAATTTATAACCGATTCAAACAAATATTACAAGCCAAAAATAGATTATTCAAATTCCATAGTTTTATCTTATTTCATTAAAATAAATAAAAACATTGATTTGTAATTAATTTATAACCGATTCGAGCAAATATTCCCTTTCCCCTCAATTTTTTCAGGTTATTAGCCAAATATTATCGTAGGGGTCGGTCATGTATGCATGAGGGTTGAAATAATTTTGTGAGGATGCTAACTGTAGGTATGGTATATGGGAATAGATGTTGTTTTAACAGAAAAGTTTGTTTTATAGGCACTTCGCCTGAAAAGCTATTTATGTAAAAAAGTATGATGGCGGTGTGGTGCGGTGGCGGAGGGTGTATGCGGTACAGAAATTTCGCAGCAGCGAGCGGGCGTTATGCAAAAAAGTGCAAACTTAGTTCGGAAAGTCAGCATATACATATATACCTACAAGATTCATTCATGACCCATTTTTTTATTTCATATTTATCTTATCGCGTGTAAATTTCAGCGATTGTCATTCAAACGAATCGTGGGGAGTGGCGCAAATTGGATTATGATTTTCCTGCCTGCCCAGAAACACAGCAACAACAACGCCTAATAAAACTATTTTTATTGCTGCGAGCAATTTTAATTGCACCGTACCTACCTAGCAAACTGTTTACAAAACGAATTTCGTAATTATTTTAAGACGCACATAGCGCTGTTGTGTTGTGTTGCTGGGATTTGCATGAAGAGAAATGAAAGAATGCGACGCCTTAATTGCCCAAGTTCATTTCACGTTAATTATTATTATTATTTTACAAGCTGCACATAGAAGAGAGGAGAGAAAGCTTTTTAATAATATAATATAAGCAAGCTTTTGTTTTATATGCCGCATAGTTCTAACTGAACTAAGTAATTATTCCGGAATTAGAAATGAATTTTAATTGAATTAATCCGTCTTACTTTTGATTAATTTAGAATGCGTTAAAATGGAGCTCGTTATGTGCCATTCTAGCTTTTTTCTTTTTGTTTCAGTTTTGTCGTAAATTTCCTTTTTAAATAAGACTGGAAAAAAATATAAATTTTTATGGTATTATTGAAGGCAGAGCCGAATGAAATAAAAGCCTGCGGCGTCTATTTAGTTAACATAGATGCGCGAATATTCCGCATTTTTTACATCTTTCTTTGATTCTTTTTACGCTATTCTTCCACTTACATAGATTTAACGCTAGTACATGGTTATTTCAAAAAAACAAGTATAGTTTCTTTTTTATGCTTTGTGTGTTTGTGTGTATGTATTTCCATGCCGGCCTCGCGGAAATTTACTCTAGTTGTATAGCACAGCGAAGTTATAAAAAGATAAATATAAATGCTCGCATATCTTGCATTTTATTATATTTCGTATTTAGCTAATTAAACGCAAATTCTTTAGATTTCCAAAATACCGAATTGAATGAAAAAATATAAGTAAATTAAAAAGCGTTTTTCGTTCATTAAGCAAGCATGCGGAATTTATCAATACAAGCCATATCTTCACATTTTCTATGCTATGAGTAGTTTTGTCTAAATCTGAGTTAAATCATTATAATTATAATTAAATAAATGTATCTATCTAATTAAATGCAGATTTTTTATATTTCCAAACACCGAATTGAAAGAAAATAATGTAAATTAAAAAGCGTTTTTCGTTCATTAAGCAAGCACGCGGAATTTGTCGATGCAAGCCATGTTTTCGTAAAAATTTAAATATCTGATTATGCGCAATAAGTAGATTGGTCTAAATCATCTGGTTTAAAGAATTATGGATAAAATAAATGCTCAAGTTTTTTACATTTTATTATTTCGTACAGCTAATTAAACGTAAATTCTTTAGATTTAGATTGAAAAAAAAGTAAATTAAAAACAGTTTTTCGTTCATGAAGCAAGCACGCGGAATTTTATCGATACGAGCCATATTTTCCCAATTTCTTTTTAACTCAGTAGTGTTTAAATTCATCTGTTTTGTGACAAATTATGTAAATATTAAATATAACTAACTCTAGGTTAAATATTAGGTATATAAAAAAAATTAATGTTCGCGAATTTATTATTTGGATTAGTTAATTAAACGCAAATTCTTTACTTTTCCAAACACCAAATTAAAAAAAATAAATTAAAAAGTGTTTTTCGTTCATTAAGCAAGCGCGCGGAATTTTATCGATGCGTTCCATTGTTTTCGTATTTGCTTCGTGCCTTTTTCTCACACAGAATCATTTACAACAAAATCAACGACTTTCTGATATACCAATTACAATTTGAATTAACAATAAGTATTAAAAATATGTCCAAATATGTGGATTAAAAACTTTCCAAACACTGAATTAATAAAAAATAAGATAAAAGAGCTTTTTGTTAATTAAATACGAGAATGTGTATTGATGTGGTTCGTTTTTTGCATTCACTTCCAACTAGCATTTTTTGTGACATGCCAATACCAAATCAAATAAAAAATAAATACAAAAAGTTAATTAAATGCAATAGATATATCAAAATGGAGGTTAAAATATTGTAGCAAAAAATAAATGCACAAATTTCTTGCATTTTATTATCTAATAGGTAATTAAACGCAAATTCTTTAGATTTTCAAGCACTGGATGACAAAAAATATATTAAAAAGAGTATTTTGTTCATTAAGCAGGTGGAATTTAATTGAACGAGCTTCTCTTTTTGCGTTTGCTTCGANGGATGCGATCCAATTTTTTAGCATTTATTTTGCCCTACAATCTTTTTTAATCAAAATTTAACTATTTTGTGACAAATCAATGACAAATTAAATAAAAAAATATTTAAATATGGATTAAAAAACTAAATGCTCAAATATATTGTATTTTATTGTATCGAATAGCTAATTGAAAGCAAATTCTTTAGATTTCCTAACACTGAATTAAAAAATAAATTGAAAAAGTTTATTCTCCATTAAACACCAAGAATTTTATTGATGCGATCTACTTTTTTAGCATCTGTTATGTACTACGATGTTTTTTAATTTAAATTCAGCTATTTTGTGACAAATCAATAACAAATTGAATAAAAAAATGTTTAAATAAGGGTTAAATAAAATAAATGCTCAACCATCTTGTATTTTTTTTGTATCGAAAAGCTAATTGAACTAAAATTCTTTAGATTTCCAAACAGCAAATTAAAAAATAAATTGAAAAGAGCCTATTGTTCATTAAACAAATAGAATTTTATTCATGAGATCCAATTTTTTAGCATCTATTATGTACTACGATGTTTTTCAATTTAAATTCAACTATTTTGTGACAAACCAATAACAAATTGAATAAAAAATTATTTAAATGTATGTCAAGAAAATAAATAACCAAATATCTTGTATTTTATTATATTAAATAGCTAATTGCACTAAAATTCTTTGGATTTCCAAGCACTGAATTAAAAAAATTAATTGAAAAAAACTTATTCTTGATTAAACACACAGAATTTTATTGATGCGATCCAATTTTTTAATGTTTTTCAATCTAAATTCAACTAGTTTGTGACAAACCAATGACAAATTGAATAAATACAAAAAAGTTAATTAAATATAAATCAAATACATTACACAAAATGAAATTTATCGATTTCTACACGATGGAGTTATATTTGCAAATGCCACTGTAAATTTTTAAAAAGTTCTAATTTCGTCCGACCCCTTCTTCTTCTTGTTCTCTTCCATCATCGTTTTGATTTATTAAATATTTAACGCGGCGTATATAAAATAAGAAACCGCTCAATTGTTCTTCTCTACACGACCGCGAAAAAATACCTCATCGAGCTTGTGGCATACGGCACACATACACAATTGTGCGATCTAAAATCGATTTCCCTCTCAAATCCACCTTTTTTCTTACTTTACTAGTTTATTTTTCGTTTGGTTTATTATGTCGTTATCAACGCGGAGGATTCTTTTGTGGTAGTAGTACGTGATTTACACACACACGGACAAGAAGAAAACTTAATTAACGTGCGTCGGCCTAATAATGAAAATTTATATCTCAGCAACTTTACATGAATGTTATCTTATTAATCGTAAAAGTTGTTTAGATTCAGTATATGTGCTTTTATTTATTCGCTTGCTTTACGATACGATTTAGAAACAGAAAAAAAAATTAAAAATTCTGCTGATAGCATTACATTATTTTTTATGAAAGCGATAAAAATGCTGTTTTGCAAAGTATATACTCTATACGCTGCTGATGCTGCGCTATATATATATATACAATATTTGAAAATTAAATTAAATTTGCATGCTGATATTAAGCGTTATATTTAGATTGAATATAGGAACAAACTATCGATAAACTTACCCGCTGATTGTGAGAGAAAAGCGTACTATTATTATTATTATTATCGTGTTTTTGGAGTGACGTCCGTCCGATGTATGGATGTGATGTGGTGCGGCGTCGAGAGAAACAACGAACAACAAACGCGAAATAATATTACCTGGTATATGGCGAAAATTTCTATGTGCCCCAAGTTATATACATCAAAATAACACGTGCCGGTGCAAGTTGAGACCAACGGCTGGCATGCTACGAGCTTTCGAGCTTTGCGTGAAACATGTTCCAAGCGGTTGGAACGCGCGTCGTTGATGAAAAGCTCCGCGGTGCGTTCGGGCCAAGTCGTCGTCGACGCCGGCCGAACGTCGGAAAAATTTCTGTTTTCACCGCACAATTACGGATAGCGAGCGCGAGCACCACACCATGCACAATGTTTTACAGGTAGTTACTAAAAGTGAATTGCGGCTTTTTTGCACTACTTTAAAGAGAGGAAATAATTAAAGCATGCAAAATGTAGCTTAATTAAGAAAACTAACTATTACACAATCTTTTGCCAGAATTTACGTTTTGTTAATTTTGCTAATTGTATAACGTTTATTAATAGTATTATTTAATAACACAATTTGAATGTTATTTCTCTTGCTAATTATCACTTTAATGTAATTTTTCATCGAAAACGCGAAGGTGTGGTGATCTAGCGGTGGAAACCCGTACTATGCGAAAAGTTTTCTGCTTTTCAGCGCTCGCCTATATTGATTTTTTGTCGCTGTATTCGGGGTTTATTGAATAAAGTTCACTTGTTGAATTCATAAAATGTGTTTTTATCGTATTATATTTGTTGTCAACAAGTCTTTTCCAACAGCGCTAAAATATGATTAATATGAATTTTTCAAAAAAAAACAAGTTATTATTATCATAAATAAATTTAATTTATGATTGTAATAAACGCGTAACATTAATAAAAATAATTAATTATTGCAGCAGCATAGTTTTGTGTTTTTATGCGGCACAACAGATAAGTGCTTGTTTATGTTGTAAAATAATTATTTTAATTAATAATTGAACAATACAAAAGCATATAAAATTTTAAATAATAAATATTTTTAATTGTATTTATTTATGTATATACGCTTGTTATTATTTCATTCAATAATTGTATAATTGTATTTCATTCGATTAATCATCTAATTACTTTCTATATGGAAGCAATTTTATTATTTCTTATCTATAAATAATTGATTCGGTTTTACTCTATCGAAAACACATAAATGTACGATTACAAAAATTGATTAATTTACTTTTACTATATTTGTATGAACACAAGCTGCCTTGGTATATTAGGTAAACAGAATAAATGTTTTTAATGAAAAGTAAAAATTGTGTCTCAGTGAATGATTGCATCTAGCATACATTTCGCTTCATGTCAATAAAATAATTATCTTTTTTTTTTCAAAATTCTATATTGTTGTTTTAAACATGTTTCGGTGCTATTTTAGCAAATTATTGTAATTATTGCAAAGGTAATAGAATACCTGAATATTTTAATAAAATAATTTTAAATAAACAAAGTATTATGCCATATTAATTTATTCAATGTGTCCCAACAGTCAATTAAAAGACATAAAGAGTTTAAAAATATAAACATTGTGCCTCAGAGAACGATGCATCTAGTACGCTTTTTGCTCCACGTAATTATTAAAAATTTTCGAAAATCTATTTTGTTTTAAACATGTTTCGGCTCTATTTCTGCCAATGAATTATTGCAAAGGTTATACGTTACGGCTTTTAGCTCACTGTTTTAAATTTGCATTTTTCACTAACATCAACAAAAAGAGGCCACATATGTGATCATTCCTTACTCTAATTTCTTGTTCTGAAGCTGAGCATCATATACACCCGCGACCACAAGAACCCGATCGCTTTTTCAGACTTACCGCCTTATGGAATATGCGTAAATATGTACTTAGAGAGTCGTAGTTGGCATTGTACCATTGAAATAAGGCATACTACTAATTAATTACTAGATATTCGTAGTTGGCGTTGTTTATTCTTCTGGTCGCGACTGTATATGATTAAACCCTAAATAAAAATCTAAACGAGTACACATTGACCATAATAGTTAAGTATATTCTAAAATATTATTTTATATCTGCGGAAGCGTTATGTTACTAATATACATAATTAAAATTCACAAATTATCGGTTTTTCATGCTTTTTGCCAAAAAGAACATCATAATTATGCACCAGTCACCTTATTCACCATTCCCTCTTTTTAACAAACCAAATATAATAGCCAATAGAAATTATTATTATTCGTTTAAGTAGTTCCTCCCTTTAGTGACAGACAACATTGTTTACTAAAATAATTTTTAATAAAAAATATGTATTATGCAATGTTAGTTGATATTTGCGAATACAAAGCGCTACAAATCCTGTATTTAATGGAAATTCTTACATGTAAAGTGCGATTATAATTGAGTTTATGTCAATCAAGTAGACAAGCGGGAAGAACATGAGTTAAAATATTATAAATGCATAAATAACGGTGGAGAGTTGAAAAAGATTGAATTGCTTTTTATCAACAATATTATATGGAAAAACTATTTATGTTTTCAAATTTAAATTATTTTTTATATGATAATAAATAAACACAATATTTATTACAATTTTTAACCTAAAAATATTGTATTTAACAGCAATAATTCTTGCATTATAATTAGATTATAATTAAGTTTATTGAGTCAATTTGCTAGACAATTAGGATGAACATGTGTTAAAACAATACACAAGTAACCATATAGTAATGCGGCAAGAGTAAGAAAAACATTTAAAAATTTGAACTGCATAACAAAAAGAAACATGTTTTCTAATTTCTTCAATCTTCTAATCATTTTAAAATTATAATCTGGTTCTTATTAATTTTCATAAACCGAAGAGGAAATTTCTATCGCTAATTGGCTTGTAAAAGCAATAACAATAAACCTCATTTAAACATTTTTATACGACATCTCAGATAATGTATTTTGCGGCCATCTACTAGAGACAACATCTAAATTTTTTATGGAATTACAAATTTTGGCAATAAAAACAATTTTTACTCTAGTTTATAAAAATTCAAGATATTTAACTCTATGGATCAACAAAATAATCATTAAATAAAAATAAACAATAATTATGTTGAATATAATTATTCCGAATAAAAAGGGTTTAGTAATATTGAATTTTTACTTGATTCTACCTCAATTTAAAGAAATTTTTAAACTCAATTAAATCACGTGGGAGTGTTTGGAACAAAGAAACACTTTGTTAGTTTGCAACGTTTCAGATGAATGTAATTGAATTTTTTGCAATATTAGAATATTGGTTTACAAAAGCATCAATAACTAGTCTTATTAACAATTTTTTCCTCCATGTCGTCCAATTTATTTTATGGCCATCTGCTAGAGACAACAACTGAATTTTTTATATTAGTTTTGACAATAGAAATTCTATTTGCTATGTAAGAATCTTACTCTTTGTATCAACAATGTCATCATTAAGGAAACAATAACTGTGTTGAATAAAATAATTCTGAATTAAAAAGATTTAGTAATATTGAATTTTTACTTCATTCTAACGAAATTTATAAAATTAATTAAATCACGTGGGAGCGTTTGGAACGAAGACACACTTTGTATTTTTTGCAACATTTCGGAAGAATGTAATTTTAATTTTTCGAACATTAGTTGATATTTTCGAGCTGCAAATCCTGTATTCAATCGAAATTCTTACATGCATATAAATGATCATTGAATTTATGTCAATCTGCAAGACAAGTAAGAAGAACATGTGTTAAAATAAATGCACACAAATAACCGTATAGAGTATGTAGTGTGCTAAAAAAGTTTGAATTGCATTTTATGAACAAACAACATGTTCGCTGCTGGAAAAGCAGCCCGCTATTTCTTTTTCCATTTTTTCAATGCTTTTAACAACGCAATCTTGTGAATAACAAACATTGAATGTACGATAACTTTACGGCGTAATGCATATTTACCAGTATTTACAAGTGCACATATTGTAAATAAATAATGTATGTATTAAATGCACGTTATCAATGTTGGAGCGGGTTACACGCAATACAACTATTGCGTATAAATTACATATTTTTATATACTATACACTCACTTTAAAAGTAGTAAATTTCCATATAAATTAAAAAGCGCATTGATTTTCCATATTTTCAATTTCAATCGAAAAGTTTGTGATCTAAATAACATAATTGAAGGCCTCTGCGTCATAAATTTTATAAAGGAGTATAATACCCCTTGTAATTTAAGCCATTTTTTTCTTTGTTAAAATAATTTATACGTCTTGTATTTGATTTCAAAAACAAATAATGTAAAAAAATGTTTTAAGTGAAGTAACGTTTTTAAAAAACATTTTGCATAATAGTACAAAAACAGTGAAATTCATCAATAATAACACAAAGAATTGAGAAATTCGTTGTTAATATCACAAAAACAGTGAAATTCATTATAAGTAACACACAAAATTGAGAAATTTATTTTAGAAACAGTGAAATTCATCATTAATAACACCAGAAACAGTGAAATTCGTTAAAAAATTTGTAAAATTTATCAAAAATAGAACAATGAATTGAGAAATTGATCGAAAAAACAGTGAAATTCATCGATAATAACACAAAAAATGTGAAATTAGTCGACTAAAACCAAAAATAGTAAAATTAATTGATAATAACACAAAGAAGTGTGAAATTTATAGAAAATGAAACAGAGAATTGAGAAATTCATAAAAAAAAACAGGGAAATTCATCGATAATAACACCAAAAATTGTGAAATTAATCGACGATGATACAAAAATAGTGAAATTAATCGATAATAACACAAAACAGTATAAAATTTATTGAAAATAAAACAGAGAATTAAGAAATTCATAAAAAAACAGTAAAATTTATCGATAATAACACAAAAAACAGTGAATTTCATCGATAATAACACAAAAAACAGTGAAACTAATTAATCATAAATTGGCTAGTAATTTTTTATAGAAATTAAAAACCTCATTGATGTTCCGTTTTCAATTTTAATTGAAAAATTTATGATCTAAATATTCCTGTATTATGACTTTCATAAAATAGTCCGGAAATAGCACTCATAATTTCAGACAATTCCTTCTTTGTTATTAAGATATTATTTTGCGCGTTTTTTTATTTAATTAAGTAGAGACATGTTTTTCCTTTAATTGAAGTAACTTTTTCGAAAAACTTTTCACATTAAGCTTTTGTATTAATGTCGGTGTAATGCTTTATGCATTATTAAGTATTCCGTTGAAATCTAATTTTTATCAAAGATTACTTTTGTATACATATATACACATTTATTGTTGGCTATAATTATATGTACATATACATTGAAACAAAGTCCATTAAGTATTGTACTAAAAACTTAAAAAATGTTTTCATTGTGCTGCTGAAGCGGGGAATTTAATCAATATATTCATGCGAGATGCAACGCCATGTAGATTAGCTCCTAGATTAAATGCTCCTTTGTCATACAAACGTACGCCTGACAAACTCTAATTATTATTAACTGTTACAAGGGCTGTAAAGGTACTTGCCCGCTATTACACATTTTTATCAACTTGCGCATAGCTATACAGGGTGGTCCATTTGACTTGAGACAGACGAATAACAGAGAAACGGTGCATTTTAGGAGAAAATGTTTCGAATAAAAGTTGTTTAAAATGAAGGCGGAAATCTAATGGTACTAATCAGTTTTGGCCATTACCACAACTTCATGGTTATTTCAATATCAACTTTGTTTCTTCAAATAGAAATCCCCATTTTTTTCTACAGAATCCAAATCTACGTAAAAAATGGGTCAACTTTTATTAAAATTGTTTTTTAATCCGACTTTAATTATGAAAGAAATTTATCAAAATAAAATAAAAGTACCATTGATATTCATTTTAAACAACTTTTATTGGCAACATTTTCTCCTAAAATGCGCCGTTTCTTCATTATTCACCTGACCAAAATGGATTTTGAAATTTTATTCTGATAAATATCTTCCAAAATTGAAATCGAAATAAAAAACAATTTTAATAAAAATTGCCATATTTTTTACGTAATTTAACATTCTGAACAAAAAAATGGGAGTTTCCATTTAAAAAAAACAAAGTTGATATTGAAATAACCATGAAGCTGCGGTCATAGCTAAAAGTGATTAGTACCATTGGACTTTCCCCTTCATTTTAAACAACTTTTATTCAAAACATTTTCTCTTAAAATGCATCGTTCCTCTGTTATTTGCCTGTCTCAAGTTAAATCGACCACTCCGTATAAAAGATAATATGGAATGATATGAAACGACAGTGTGGCTTTATATGCAATTAATAATACATTATATAGGTAGCGATGATAATTACGTGAGCAGCTTCGTATTTATAAATTATAATAAATATTAATTTGAAAATTGAGGTAACATATCGTAAATAGAATTACAACCTTGAACGTAGCAAGCAATGCCAGTCAT
>JARJDW010015638.1:0-14842 GCA_030264715.1 Adinopsis sp. GC000173 | reverse complement strand
AGAATTTTAGTTGTTTTCGTGCAAGGAACGACTACTTTAAATTGCAAATAATGAACGGAAACGTTGACAAAAAAACAGTAAAACTTATTACTCTTTTGCCTTTTCAACTAAAAATGAACAAAAATCATAAATCATCAGTGGAAAAAATATTTCCCTTCCAATAAATCTTCATTATTTTAGGCTGTTTGATTATCTAATCTAAGCACAATGAATAAAAATTTAAAGTTTTGTATTTTATTGCATTGAAGCAAAAATAAAGAGTAACGATCATTTCGATCGAAGAAAATTGCAATGAAGGAAAAACATTCTCAAAAACATATATAACTTGTTACGATATGGCATCGCAAACTAAAAGCAGACAAAAATCATAAGTCATCAGTTTGAGAGAAAAAAAAATCATTCATTTCCACGAAATCTTCGCTATTTTGGGCCGTCTGATTAATAATTGTAGATTCCGAATGACATTTCCATGACAAGCCCTCACAATATTTTATCAAAGTTTCTTTAACATGACTAATGCTCATCGCTGCTCAATTTTCAACACACAAACTACAAAATAAGGAATTTAATAATTTTAAGACGAAAAAGTGTTTTTATTGGAAAGTTTGTTGGATTCGATAATCGCAAGGCGTGAAATAATTAACATTTTCCTCAAAATTAATAATAAATTTGATAAAAATTTGATTAAAAAATATTGCAAACTTTATTTAATATGACTAATGTTCATCTCTGCTTAATTTTCAACATAAAATCATAAAGAATGCAAACAGGAATTTAATTTTTTTAAGAAAAAAATTATTTATTGTATTAAATAACCGCATAGCGTGAATTAAAATTAACATTTCCTTCAGAATTGATTGAATTTTGAATATTTATTTATTTATAAGGAAATCCAATGAAATATACAAAAAACTACAAACAAAAATTAAATCATTTTGAGAAAAAACGTTTTTATTGGAAAGTTTGTTGTATTAGATAACCGCAAGGCGTGAACTAATTAACATTTTCCTCAAAATTGCCCAAGTTTTTAATAACTGGTTATTTATAAGAAAATTGTAATAAATATGTATAGTAGAGTGCTAATAAAATATCTAAACGTTGCTCGAAACTTGGAACACTTGTTTTTTTTAGAGAAATTTCATTGTTTATTATGAGCATTATAATAAAAATTCACTAATAATTTGCCGCTTCCCACAATTATAGTTATTCGAACAGAAAAACTTTCAAATTGTGTTAAACTTCGTATATATATATATACATGATAGTAGAATGAATATGAAACGAAAATAACGCGCATATTACATCCACTTTCATCCCATCAGCGTTTTTATCTCGCATAGTAATTCTTTTTTATTATTACAACATCGCTCATTTAGATTATCTAGTTTATACATGCACGCATTTTAAATATACGACAATTATTGTTAATTAGAAAGTTGAATGTATGGATGGGGAGTGTGGCGCTTACGTAAGACTAAGACGGCGATGCATCTTCTTTGAAGCGCACAAATATTAATAATATTTGAAAATGTTATTTTGCAGCGCGCAAAGGCAATTTCCTGCTTTCGTACATATATATATATGACGACGATGATGATGAAACAGACATACAGCCCGGCATCGATTAATGAATTTTTGTCGTTGCGTGTGCAACTAATGTATATGCAAATCCATATACAGTGAGTTTCAAATAAATTGTACAATATTACCAATAATCAATTTACCTTTTTTAGCATCGCCTCGATATTCTTAGAACCGATTTCATAATCATGTTTAATGAAGAATTGTTGTTATTAGTGTCATTTAATATAGGTTAGTAAAAACAATTGTATGCAGCATTGCCAACCTTGTTTTTTTGGTGGAAAAGCAGTACATTTAGGAACACAGGGTTGGCAACCTCACTAATGACAGAATATGATCAGAATTGAATATAGGTTATATTTTCCTATGTTTTGAATAAAATTCACTGTAGAAACGATTATCAAAAAAGTAATAAGGGCACACGAAGCAACAATTCAACATAGTGTAAGTAAATTTCCAATTTTTTGTAATACTTATATCTAAAGACTAAAAATTTTGATGAAAAATGTTGAAAAAATAGTCATACAATTTTTTTTCTTTAGAATGAAAGGCACTATAGATACGAATGTTATGGTTTATGTAATTAGGGCACACGAAATAACAAATTAACATAGTTTAAATAAATTTACAAGTTTTATAATAATTGCTATAATATCAATTTGATGGAAAATGCCAAAAAAATCGCCATCAAAAAGTTTTACCTTTAAATGAAAGGCACTGCAATAGATACGAATGTTATGAATGATGTAATAAGAACGCGAAGCAACAAATAAACATTATACTTATAAATAATTTACCATTTTGTGTAATAATAATCGCAATAATAATATCCGAACGGCAGAGCGCATTTGTAGAGTGTCTCGACACTGCACACATTGCACCGAGGGCCGACCGACCGACTGTTTGGGAAAAATGCAAAGGGGGTTAAACGCCCGACTGCCCACGCTGGTGACTCATACCCTCCAGCCGTTCCCTCGCTACTACTATACATCTACCATACCAACAAACCAGCAGCCGCATTGTGCATTAATTTAACAACTACTTAGCGATTGGGAAACAACGACACGACGGCCGGTAGTAGTAGTTCTCCGTTTATTAATCGCCGACGAATCTGCAAGGTTCCGCCGTGTGCGAAGGTTGTGTGTTGTGTATTTGTTGCGGTAGCCGGATTGTTTTCGTTCGACAGCATGCACATCGAATCCGCCACGGCACGTTTTTTTTCCTCGCCAAGCATAATATTGTTTTGAGGCAAACGTTAAAATCTACAGCAATTCAATGTTGCTACTGATTCATTGGAAACAGTGAAGGAAACTGCATAGTTAAACGACAAATATTTAAAAGATAGATGAAATTCTTTAAATATCTCTTTATGTTATCAAAAACATTGTTGTAAAAATTTAATACAGTTCCTTTGGATCATTTAAGTAGACTAATTAATGCACTTTAGCTCAAACAATTGAAATTTCTTTTTCCTTGTTATGAATTTTATATGTTTGAATAAATATCATTCATTGTTTAATTGGAGCACTAAAAGAAGTTAATTAAGAACAAGTAACAATTTCAATTTATTGCCAAATTCGCGTTGAAAAAAAATATGCCTTAAACAAACTAAATGTTAAAAGTTAAATAAGCAACTATCAGTCAATGTTTTATTAAAGATTTGTGACATTTCGTGAAGGAAGTTAAAATTTCTCAGCATTTTTGTATCTGGTGAAGAATTTAGAATTTCTGCCAAATTATCATACAATATTTTTAATATGTAGTAAATATTTTAATTGCAATAATACAAATTTGCCTTTTTTACATAAAAATTTAATAAAAAATAATCTCTATTAATAAATTTGCGTTGCATTGTAAAAAAAACCTTGAAATCGTAAACGTTCTCTGCTCATTTCCATTAAAAGTACTATTTTTCTCTTACAATTTATGACGTTTACTCGCATGTTTTTTTTTTGTTTTAAAAAGCGAAGGTACTATTGTACTGCAAGTTGGAATTTTTTGGACGCACCAGCGTACAGTTTCCCATACCGCTGATGAATAAAACATAATTGTGAGATTAGAATGTAGCCTTGACCAAGAATCTGCTGATAAATTATGATAATCTATATTTAGCTTCCTGTACGATATATTACAGTAGGTATACGAAAAAACAATCTCGTTTTTATTTCACGCTGGTGCCGCTTTGTTGCCATCACAATGCCATCCAGCTAATTTGCCAAACTAATTTCGGGACATTATGCGCGCTCATGTTTGGAAAAACAACAGTTAGCATTAATTGTCAATTTAGGTAAATATATATAATTATATCGTTCACATTCTAATAATTTTATGCGTCGTAATTAGGCAAAGAGAAACACGTTCGATTGCTGCTGCCTTGCATTGTTGCCTCCACGATAATTAACACACATTTTTTACACAAAATGTTGTTGAATTACTTGTCGTTTTTTGCTTACTCTTTGTAAGAAAAACTGTTTCATGTTCACATTCAACAAACTTTATTTGTAAATAGATCAATAATAAATTGTTTGTCTTAATCTTGTAAAGGTATCCGTAGTTTTATTAATAAATCAATCTTAACAAACAATGTTGCATTAAATTTGATAAAATGTTGTTTTTCGGCATATTATGGTTTTTGTATATAAATTAATAAATGGTTTATGTTTATTGCAACTTAATAAATTGGTAAATGTAAATTAAGTCTTATCAAACAATGTCCCATTAAAAATTATACAAAAATGTTGTTCAATCGCTTGTCTTTTTTGCTTACTTTTTGCAGAAAAACTACAAGGTTAAACTATTTTGTAAACAGATGCATAGATAGCTTGCCTTTGTTGTAAATTAATAATTTCCTAAACGTATCCTCAACTGTTATTAATAAATACATCATATCAAACAAGGTTTTCATTAAAAATTACACAAAATGTTTTTAATCACTTGTAATTTTTGTTTACTCCTTGTACAAACACGTTTACATTCAAAAAAATTGCTTGCCTTTGTAACAAATTATCAATTTTGTAAACGTAACGTTAAATTTTATTAATAAATTAACCTTATCCAACCTTGATTCATTTAAAATTACACAAAATGTTGTTAAATCACTCGCTTCCTTTACTCTTTGTAAAGCAACATGTTCAATAAATTGTTTATCTTTATTGTAAATTTTATCAAATGTTTCATTAACAATTATCTACACAAAATGTTGTTATATCCCTACTCTCTTTACTGATTCTGAACTGTTCATTCAACAAATTTTGTAAACGTATCCAAAATTAAATCATATCAAACAATGTTTCATTAAAAATTACAAAAAAATGTTAAATATCTTGCATCTTTCATTCTTTGCCAATAACATGTTAAATAAATTGTTTATCTCTATTGCAACTTAATAATTTCGTAAATTTAGCCTTAAATGTTTCATTAACAATTTATCTACACAAAATGTTGTTACAATAACTGTTCATTCAACAAATTTTTGTGTAAATAAATTACAAACTGCTTGTCTTTGTTGTAAATTAATAATTTTGTAAACGTATCCGAAATTGTTATTAATAATTAAATCTTATCAAACAATGCTTCATTAAAAATTCGATAAGATTATAATATCTAATTGAATTAGTGTGTTTTCATGCATAACAATGCGAAAAAAAATTTGCTGATTTAGGCATAAAAACACTGATATCTCGTGTAATTGAAACCAACGTAGGATTAGCGCAAAAAATGTATATTTACCCCGTAATATTTTGCCATTTTCGCCATTTTTATCACTATTACACTATTAGATCGCACTCGATGTTGTAACAAACTGTAAGTACCTACACCAAAGAGAATATCACACACCGTACGTACACCACATTTGTTTACGTTTTTTCGAACATGGTTATTTCATTGCGTGCTTGTTTGATAACAATTTGATAAATAATGTGCGCGCGCGCACGTTGTACTACAACAACAACGATGGAATATAATGAGAAAAAAAAGCGACGTGGTGAACAATGAAATGTGTATATGTTGTTGTCGTTAGCGAGCGAGTTATAACACTGCCTTCGCCTCCTCGCTCTTTTTTACTTTACTCATTGATGGCAGTAGGTAATACTTTCAACCGGGTACACAACACACACATGTGGTGGCTCGAAGGCACGCGATCCAAACAACAAATCGCCGCGCGTACAAATACGAATGAGACGCGAGATTATTCCAAGCAGGTGAACTTCCTAGATGATCTTAATTAGTTCTATGAATGGTGTATAGATTGAATTGAGGAAAAAGTAAAAGTTTGTTGACGATTTGCATGTATGATATGTATAGTATAGTAAATACGAGTTTGTGGGATTTTAACGACCCAATTACAACCGTATTCAAACACGATTTCTATTTTTGTTGTTTGCTTCGATTAGTATAAGGTATAAAAGCGTGTCTTGTGGTGTAGTAGCCACAAGGTCCTGTGGCGCAACGGATAACGCGTCTGACTACGGATCAGAAGATTCCAGGTTCGAATCCTGGCAGGATCGACTTTTTTTTCGTGTAATTTAGCGCAAATTAAATTGGACATTTATTGCCTTGCACAAAATTGTAGTGCCAATGTTGTTTTTTTTAATTACAAACACTTACCATTTAAATGTGGCTACTTCTCGACTCTTTTGTGGGTTTACATAACGTTTTCTAGCACTACTACACTGGTTTAAATTACTAAATTCCACTTATTTCACGTTACATGCACTGTTTGTACGATTAATTTAATATTATTAACGTTTTAATACGATTTAATACAGCGAAGGTTATGTCAGTGCTGTTTTCGAGCCGCTACTCAACTGAAACCTGTGATAATTTTAATATTGAGTGTACTTTTGATTTTTCAGGTAAAACAATAAAACCAGTGTTATAAATTGCATTAATTACGGCATAAATTAATAATTAATTATTAGCTGAATTGCAATTTGTTGTTAGTTCTGTGATTTATTGCGCTGCAGTCTAACCTTCACAACAATTCGAATAATAACTATTGCACATAATTCGTTGTGCATAATTTGCGCATTAAAAATTCAATAAGGAAAAAAAATTGCAAGAAGTTCACTGCAGTGACTTGGTGCACCATTTATTATGCCAAGTTATTTAAAGAAATTAAAAAAATATTTAATTCTTTTATTTGATTATTGTTGACTGCAGTTAAGCATTTCGAGATTTTCAAAGCTATAGCAGATTTATAAAAATTATAACATATTTTTTACAAAATTTATATGTCAATGCATAAGATAGACAGTTTGACTTCACAAAATTTAAGTGTAAAAAGAAAAAAAAACTCCTTCGAGCCGGATTTGAACCAGCGACCTATGGATTACCATTTTGAAAGCCAACTACAGTCCACCGCTCTACCAACTGAGCTATCGAAGGTTTTAAATTTGGCTACAATTTTTTACAAAATCAATATTGTGTTACATTAATGAAATCACGGTGCGTGAATAATATTTAAAAGTGAATCCCCTACAGCATTACGCGTTTTTTCTGCTGTCGGAGGGACGCGTTTCCAAACATCGCTCTTTGGCTTTTGTGGGAATAGCAATCTAATAACATTCCTCCACATGCGATGTTTGGCAAATAACGCACAACACAACATAGAGAGAGTGCCAGAGCAATTTGGAAATGTACATCATCGAAATGGTCGAGAGGACATTGATGCGATAATAAAATTTCGGGAATGCCCATTAAACGCATATGACCATAAGTGCCTGCGGTCAGTGGCGCACCAATTGCGCTATAATTACAACAACAGTCAACATATCACGCCAACATTTCGTATATGTATGTGTGTTTGTGTCCCCATCCATAGCCCCCACACCATGCCCGCAGCTCTACTAATACGAGTTTAAATACTTGCATATTAGCAAAAATTTTAATTAGTTTATGCAAAAATTTGTTTTACACACACTCAGCAAATGCCATTAAAATGCTTGCTTGCTTGCTGGCCTTTTGAATTTCTCGCACAACATTTATTGTCCGCATTCACATAACGTTTTCGCAAAAAAGGCGCCGATGAAAAATTACCAAGTTTAATCTTCGCATAAAAAAAAGAAAATATGTGAGTTTGGGCAAAGGGTCAAAAATTAGATAAATGTTCGCTTTATAGAATTTAAAAATGATGTTTTTTATGATGATTTTTAAACGATTCATTCGGAATTAACTATGATTTATAAGCATGATGCATGGCATTAAGAAATTTTAATAAAATATTTAGAAAATGCAGAAAATTTACTGATTTTATATTTGTCTTACGCAAATTTCGTCCAAAACATTTACGAGACAATTTAATATTGTACAAAAATACTCAAAAATTGAAGACAACTTCGAAAACATCATCAGTTTCTGTTTCTTTTAATGAATTCTTGTATAAGTTTGTATTATTTTTGGCATTTATACTTCATAAACTTGATTTTTTATCCTTTCTTATCTACAAATGTAGAATATGACAAACATTTCGAAAAACTAGAAAAATCACCAATTTTCGACTTGCCATAATCAATTTAGGCAAATTATCTAGATTTCTACGAACTGATATTTTTATTTTATTCAATTTTAATACAAATTTGTTCCCATTGTTGACATTTTTTACTTATAAATCTAATATTCCTCGATAAAAATTGAAAATCTTATAGACATTTAGTCGAAAAATCTTTGATTTCTTTCTTGTTTCACTCGATTTTCATACAAATTTGATATAACCCTTATTATTTTTATCCTCATTTAATAAAAACTCTGTCTCTCGCCTAGATTTTTTTGGTTGACAATACTTTTTCATACCCTTTTGCGCATTGTGACGATAATTTACTAAAAACCCGTGTAATGACTCATAAAATATCGATACACGTCGCGCAACAACACACCAAACGAGAGAGAGATTTTATTAATGCGACGAACAAATAAATATCTTCAGCGAGCGCGCGACAACGCATTGATTTATTGCATGAAATAAAGCGCATTCTTCGCTGCAAACGAAAGAAAAAAAGAAGTTACGGCGCACGAGAATAAATTTCTGCATAGAACAACAATACACGTCTCTCGCACGTATAATAAAAATCGAATTTTATCAAATTTTATATATATGATTAATTAATTGCTCACCTGCATGTAGACACTTGTTGTCGATGTGCGACGTGCTTTACGAAATTGTATGAAACTCGCCATAATATCGTCTGGAAATAGAAGAAAAAATTAGTTTAATTATAATAGTTTGAGCTAGGCAACTTTGATTGCATGCTAGATGGTATGCGTGACACATACAATGAAAATAGTATTGGTATAAATAAATGCAATATAAAAAATAAAGTTGTTTGTGTTTGATATCTCATTAAAATGTGATATGCATCCTGAATAACACGACGGTTCAATTTTCGAATGCGAGAATATATAGCGCGCGCAAATAGCATTCGCGCGAGTTAGGAAGAAAATATTATATTACTCGGTGGATGATATCCCAGGGGTGTCGCTGAAATTACCGGCATTCAACTGTCGCAGTAAACACTAAAGATTCGAATGACACTGTGAGAGGCGTGAGCGCAGTGGCGGCGTCGTAGTGGACGAGACAAAAAGAATACGATGCAGATGTAGTACGCTTCAAGTGTCGCACGCTTTTCAAATTATGCAATGCTAATGTTTGCAGCCGCTTCAAAGGAAGTATTATAGTAGATGTATATGTATTACGAACACCGGCGAGCGATTTTTAACAATTAGTACGTTATTTACACGATACGTAATTAAGTTTTTTTTGTCGAGATGAATATCGGCGCATGAAAGAATTTACGTCGGTATGTAGTTATTTTTTAATTGCCGACAGAGCAGAAGAAATTAAACACATACAGGCATCAGAGAGAAGTCAATTTTATAAAATATTTGTGATTTTCTTTTTTGATTTTTCGGCATTTTCACTAAAAACATGTAGATGTAGTGGTGACGGTGTGCAAAACCACATTTTAGCCCTCTTAAGATGTAAATTTCGTTTTTAGTGTTCCCAATTATTTTTTAGCACTTAAACATTCAATTTTTGATGGATTTTTCTTTGCGTGTAGAAATTTTTGACGATTTTCTGCGTTTATAATCAATTTTAATAAAAATCATTTTCATGAAAAATGTAGAAAATCAGAAAAAAATCGTAAGAAAATCGTGAAAAATTCCCACGAAATGAAAAATTCATAAAAAATATGTTTAATCAATGTGGAGATGCTAAAAAATGTATTGGATACTAAAAATTTAATTTATTTCTTATAAGAGTGCTAAAATGTAGTTTTGCACATCGACACCTCTGCATATCATACATGGTTCTAGTGTACTAGGAAATTTTATTGTGCCACCACTGTGCACTGCCTTTTATATTATGAAAGCGGAGGCGAAAACGTGCGATAAAAATGATAACATTTCCGGCCAGCGAGACGATGCTCAAATATTTGTGTGCGGTGGCTCATCCAGCACTACACTACTACTACGCGCACGGCTTAGGACGGCCGATGATATGTGGCCGTCGCTGTAGACGTTCGTATGATAATGTTGAAGCATCAGAAGAAGAAGAAGAAGAAAAAATGTTTTATGTATCGCAGTAATGCGTGGAAAATTCGGTCGCTTATACGCGCTCGCTCTCCGATGTGGTGCGTTGTCTTGCCATGCCGGCCGGGGAAGGGAAAACAAAAGAAATTTTTATATATATATGTAGGATGGAATTGTGTTTGTGGGACTCGCGGCGAATAAGCAAATTGCAAAAAACTGTATTACAATGGATCTATTCTAGATTAAGCATGCTGTTACTGTGCTGCAGAATTGCGACAGCTATGCGCATTATGATTATTGAAAAAAATGGTAATACATGGCAAATGTTTCTCAACGTTGCATTAAAATGGTTTTCTATACAAATAGCGCATGTTTAACAATGATTCTGTTATAAAATGAGGATGTTGATTTTGTTGTTTCAACATGAATGCAAAAATCTAAAGAATTTTGACATAACAAATAGCTAGTTGCTGTTAACTTACCAAGAAATGATAAAAATCTTGAGTATTGTAAACAGAAATTTGTGTAAATTTAGTAATCATCACATAATGCTTGAGGACGTCACCAAATATTTAAATTTTCTGCTTGTTAGTAATTTTTATAAGTAAATTTTAAGTTCCGTACACTGTAAAGCTATCAATATTTGCCTTCAACTATAGAATTTTTTGATCTTGTATGTAATTTTCCAAACAGGAACTTCAATCTTGCTAATTTACATGTACGATTTGTAAAAATTGCAAGGCATGCACAGAAAATGAAGAAAATATGTGCAAAATTACAATTTATGCCCTACTCTCTATGGAGCAGTCAATCATTCGCTTTTTGATTTAAACTGTTCGATTTTTCGATCGATTTTGATTAAATTATCACGAAGAAACTGTAATCTTGCTGATTTTTATGTAGATTTAGTAGCAAAACCGGAAAAGTGTGCAAATAAGAAGGTTCCATACATTGTTTCCCAATCTTTAGATTTTTGTTTAAATTTGTTGTATTTTTCAATCCATTTTGTTAAAATTTCTCTTTAAATAATCAAGAAAAATAATAATCTATTGATCCATATTTGAATCTTAACAATTTTTTCACTTTATCAATATATAATTGAAGAGATTTTATGAAATGCGTGAGGATGAATTGCGATCAAGACGTGTTTTTGGCACAAATTCTAACAATAATGAAGCAATTTGCGTTGGAATCAATCTTGCACAATGAAACGTTTCCAATGAGTGGCCTATGAAAATAGACGATGGCAACAACAACAACAACAACAACCACTTAACGTCGCTAAATCGTTATAAATTAAAACATTTGTATCGCTAAAATAATTTTTACACAACCTGATTGTGCCATTGTTAGATAATATTGCTGCTATCGCATCGTCAATTAGCCGCGATAAATAAGCCAATTTTCGATCATTATTCACGCAACGATTCGCAAATAAATCGGTCGCGCGTATAAAGGCCGTTTTCCCAGCGAAACAACGCAAAAAAATGATACTACTATCATACTACGTATATATCGTCGATTCCCTGTGCCTAATAATACGGTCGAGGAGGAATAGCCTGCCATCTTACATTTATGGAATCGCAGTGAATATGATTATATTTCGGCATCAGATTGTTTTTTTGGGGTCGAAATGATATGGTGGCATTTTCGTAACTGCACACTTCCACGATGTGATTGCATGCCATTTTATTCTTTTGTTTGTCTTCGTTTTTTTGTGAGTACGTATGTATGCCTTCTAATAACATGGCTTTTTGTTGTAAGTACCTACGTTGCTTTTTTTTTCTCTCTCCGAGTATTTGAAAGCGAACAATGCATTTTTCGTAGCGATTTTTTAATGGAAAATTAGCTTGCACACACACACATATTGAGAAAGTTTTTCGAAAATGATGCCATTGTTTCGTCGTATAGTGTTATAATTTTTTCGCTTGCTCTAACGTGCGAACTTGCACTTGAAAAGTTGCAACATAATATGCGACGACGTCGTTGCAAAACGCGCCTTGGTACATATTGTACTATAGTTGCGTTTTTCCAACCGCTCATTATTCACTTAGGGTAAAATTAATTGTTGCAAATTAATTAAATGACTAATCATTCAATTACACACTTTCTGCACGCGTTATCACACAACAACGACAACGACAACGACGACGTTGCATTGTCGCCTTTTTTCTCTATGCGCAATCTAATCGGCTCGCATTGTTTTGTTGATTCTCTTCTCAAATGTTACGTGTTATCTCCAATAACAACGACCTAATGAGTAATCTATATGGCTGCTGGAGAAAAAATACTATTAATCAGTCGCCATTTCACAGAAGCGATACAATATAATTTGGATGGCTTCATAACACAACAAGCCGTCGAATGCAGTTCGCGGAATCGTCAATGTTGTTATCGAACACGCAAAAATTATGTATTTTCTGGAAAGTGTAAATATGAATAATTCTATTCTATCGCATGACTTTTATACAAATCTCAACAAATAGACATTACGTTAATTTGTTATAGATAAACAGAAGCAATTTAAGTATATATTTAAAAAGAAAAAAGATCAAATTAAGCACTACCTTTAACGAAATTATAATAAATAAGTATTATTTAACATTAAAATTCCTATTAAACTATTATTTTCCTATCGTACTATTAAAGGTAAAATGTAAACTTCCAACTATAAAAATAGTAAGGCAGCTTATATTAAAAAGAATCGAGAATGAGCGCTGCCAATTCCTGATAGCCTGATACATTAAGTCGCTCATTGACGATACCCGTACCTCACGAAAGTTTTAAGCGCATTCACTAAAAAATACATATTTTTTTGATTTTTAAAAATATTTCTAAACTTTTACAATCGTAAGCAAAGCGGAAGTATAATGTTTTGATTAAAACTTTGCGCAGAAACACTAAAAAAGTCAAAAGTTTTCTTAAGAGTGATGTATTGTTATGCAATTTATATGTAGTTTTTTCTATGACAATAAAGAGTCAATTTAAACAAGTTTTCGTTAAAAAAATCTTCTTGCATAAGGCTTTTATTAGAAAAACTTATAATTGGAAGAGAAATCCAAGGTTTTCTTATAATGAAACACAATTTTCTTTAAAAAAGTACAAAAAAGAGGTAAATTGTCATCATTAAAATTGCTAAAATCATATCGGACAATTAAATTATAATCAATACGAAATATTTTTTAGGATGGCTAAGTAGTTAAGTTAAGATTTTATTTTATTTTATTTTCATAAAAATTAGTTCAATTTTCAGCCACACTTTTTCTAAAAATGTAGCAAATTTTAGATTAAAATATCTCCAGAACTGTTACATGTTAGAAATTTTTCTAGAAAAAAATGTGGCTGGAAATGTGTAAGTAACTTCTCACCCGTAAAATGAAAATGAATTTAAAACCAATGCGACAAAGAACACTTTTAGTACCCTTTAATAGCATAAATTGTTTTTATGTCGCCAAAGTTGTTTCGACTAATATTTTTCTAATGGCCCAATATTTGATAAGCTTTTATTTACAAATGCAATAAAGTATATTATATCGTAACAATTTTATGCATTTTTCCAGAATTTATGTACTCGCCCGGCGAAAGATAATACCGAGCCCGCTCCTTTAAAACAATTGATTGGCCGTAAAAACACTTTGATGGAATCATAAAATTTGATAGTCCGTACGCGATAAATCGCGCGCGAGCGTCACGAACAATTGCGCACAATTTTCGCTCGGCTCAACGGCGGCGGCATCACAACACACGCTTTTCTTCTTCGGCGCGGCTTATCATTTAGCCGCCTAATGGTGTTGTATGTATGCATTACGCAACGCGCCCGTCTTGTACTCCTTCACCAGCGCGAACGCAACAACAGCGTTACGATTTTGTTTATAATTGCACGTTACGACGGCTTTTTGATGTACGAACGCACGAATGTAGCGACAATAATGCGTTTTGTTCCTCTTCCTGACAATACGATTTCCTTTTCATTTCGAGAAGAGAAAAAAACACAGAACGCATGAAACGTAGGAGAGGAAATAAGCGCTTATTTATTACCCAAGCAAAAATATCATTTGTTTTGTATTTTATTATGATTAAAATTTGAATATTACCATTTTTTTTTAGAAATTGTATGTGTTGCAATTAATCGTCGTAATGTTTACGAATTAGGTAATAATCTGAAGGAATTTGCGTGCGCTTGAGAATGAAAAGACATAACCTAATAGATTTGTCAACGGCGATGTATCAATTGTTTGGAATCATCGAGGTATCACTTCTCGGTCCAAAAAGCGCCCGTTACAATAGCGAAACGCACGTGATATACGTGATTTTACGACATTTATACATTTTTTCTTGCTCTTTTACCGCCGCCGAACACCACCACTAAAAAAACTGCACATCCAGGACACATATAAGGTGGTATTCTGGAATTCGAAGCGATAGTTATCCCAAAGCACTCCAACTGACTCAAGACAGCGTTGTGTCTTTGTGTTATGATTAATTAACTGATGAGAAAAGTTTGTTGCGAGAAGAAAAGTGCATAAAGTGAATTTCGTTTATCTGTTCGTCGTCTGTTACGCATTGCAGATCTTTGGCATCGCCGCTGTGGATAATAATGTCGTCAGCAAGGTGAGAAAGTTTGATTGTTTCGCATCCAAATTTTCTTCTAGGAAAATTAGCTGCATTTAACTTTAACAATATCTAATTTTTAAACCCAATTTTGCTATGAAATTCAGACAAATTTCATTAG
>JARJDW010015637.1:0-34869 GCA_030264715.1 Adinopsis sp. GC000173 | reverse complement strand
TGCTGGACAATTCGTTTAGGGATGTAGATGGTGCGGCTGTACTTCAGAATTCATGCGCCTACGAAGAAGGTAATTGAGCGTCGCACTGTGCTGTCAACACTCACTTTATGTTTTAAATTGCATTTAGTGTCCAGATAATGTATATTTTAAATGAAATTGTTACTAAATATGGTAGATTATCTACTGTGTGCGAAAGTATATTATTTTCTCATTTCTTTTAATTGGGCAGTTAAATTAAATAGGATGTAGGTGGCGCACCTGCATTTTAGGGTTCATGTATTTATGGAAAAGGTAAATGAGCGTCGTAATTAGCCCGCATTTAACGCTGGCTTTATTTTTTAAATAAAATTTATGCTTCGTTGCCGCCTTAACTAATAAAATTACAAAAAATTACTGGAAATAATTAAAAATCTTCAGAAAATGTATATTACACTAATAGCAGATTACATCAGGTGCGAAAGTATCTAATTTTTTTAAACTTGTAAATTTTTATTTCGTTTTATTTCTTGAATTGGGAATAATACACATACACACAGTGCACAAGCACTTTCTTACTAGATAATTAAAAATCTTTGAGAATTTCTGAAATTCCCCGAAACTTTCCCAAGAATTCGCACGTTACAGAATTTTTTGCTTACGTCACATGATAGTCCCACTTCATCATCAAATAGCTAAATAAAAATCAACAATTTGTTAGATTAAACGCTTAGCGTGCGATGATTTAGTGCACACATTCATAATACACTACACTGTACCGTTGTCTCACCCGCCTTTCTAGCGCAACGCAAATCAATTAATATTGTATAAAAACAAAAACGCGTCGCAGTCGCAAAAGTATGATAAATTGTTGATGCGATTTTATAGAAATTCTATGGTGGCGACGAATGGGACGTAGCAAGTACATCAATAATGTGGGGCGGAGGCCGGCGAGCGCGCTATTTATTTTATGTGCGCGCCCGCTTAAAGAAAAGTATGAAAAATGTTGCATTCATTGCGGGCTTTTACGGCCCCGTCATACTTATTATTATTATAACGAAACTGTTTAGACGCACGTTCACCTCCACCACAAAGCATTCAATTTGCGCGTTAAATAATTTATTGTCGTATTATTTTATTTCTTTTTGCATCTTTATCGACTTGGTAATGATAAAAATTACCGAAGGCGGTGTCTCGAATTATTTATCGACGTTTATTAAAATTCACTTCTAAATGCATGAAATGCTGCGATACTGTCTATTAAAGTGAAACAGACACTTATTTACTGCAGTATTATTGATTGATTTATAAGTGTTTGGCTCGAATTAATACAGGAGCGGATTTAAAATAATTTTTGTAATGAAAACAAATATCGTTTTTTAGCAAGCATTATTTTTTGTAATTAATTAAATGCGATCGGTTGCATTTTTCACAAGGGTCAAGGTTAGTCGAATTCTAAAAGGTTGTCTCAATCACAATACTGCGTTCATCTCTAATTTTTCGCATATTTTTGATAAAAGTCCTTAAGTGATTTGATAGCAAATGCAAAAATCAAATAAGAAAATTGCGAAAAATTCATCCAAAATTAAATAAAACTAAATTGCTCTTTAAAAATGGGAATAAAATTTGTTTTTGTCTAAAAAGTTGGCATGCGACTGAAAAATTGACCAACAACCAAAAAGTTTCAACGTGAATTTCAGTTATATTTATTATATTTTTCCATTTTCGGTCAATCTATATGAATGTACCCCTTTTATCAAATTTACTTTACCAAGATTCAATAACCCTGTGATGATGAGGATGTTAGATGATGATCTGTCCTTCGACAATGTAGCGAAACAAACCGAAATCGAAAATGTTGTAAACTTAATTATGCTGCCACTTTTCTACCACCACCGCACTAGAGTGTGTGCAAAACGTATAAAGAGATTATACGCGCTGTATGTGTGTGTATGTGGAGACTCCATTTCCTCTCCCTTTTTACAAGTAAATAAATTTAATTTCCTGCCGGCTCACTTTTTTCGCTCGCTAGCTATGTCTTTCTCTCTCGCTGGCTCACTTGTCTTGCGCTTGATTCTATAACGCGCTTGTTTTGGCGTTGTCAAAGCAACTAGCTAATTGTATTAGCAGCGCTAAAAATAGCCACCGCACGACTCGCTTATTTACATAAAAAAAATCTCACTCGGCGAAAATTTATTATTATAGATGGCGCTGCCGCGGATAAACACGCAAATTTATTATCGATGATTAAAAAGAAAACACACACACACACACATACAAAAACCAACAAAAACAAATGGAAATAGATTGTAAATGGTGTTAAAGTAGGTTAAGTTGTATAAATAACTATGATGAATGGTGGCGCCATCTCATGCCATGGGCGTAAAAACAATAATCAGACGATGTGTTTGTTTTTGTATTCTTTTCATCAGCTAACAAACCAAAAAATAAGTGATTAATTTATATAGATTCAAATAAATTTGGTTTTTAAAGCGCGCTTAACGACAATTGCAATCACTTCTACAACAGTCCAGTGTTTTTTTTTGCGCTTCTTTTTCGGTGCGATGTGTGTTTGTTGTTGTAATGGATGTAAACCGCAAACGTGTTTGTTTGTGAAAATAGTTGTTTGTTTTAAAGTGTGCGACCGGAAAGCGGCGATGGACGTGGAATGATATAGAGGGCGCGCGCGAACACTCGCAATCCCTCTTTTCTGTTTCGTTTTCGGACGTGTATGTGTGTATGTGTGTGTGTGTGTGTGGTTTCGCATCGACGTAGTCATTGTCGTCGTCGTGGTAATCGCGTGCGACTTATCGTGATGTTCCACTTTTATGTTTACAACGACGTCTTGTCGCGCATTTCCTTCGCCCCGGCCCGGCCGGCTAATAAACATAAATTCGGATGGTTCAAAGCGCGAAAGGGCTCTCTCGGGGAGGGTGGACTATTGTGGTACAAAATACGATCCTGTATGATGGTAGACATGAAGGGATTGTTTATCAATTCCGGTTTTAGTTGCAGTCAAAGCGAGTTTTTGGCTTTAAGTAAAGTTTGCAAGTTATACATCGCATAAATGGTGGAGGCGCAGGGACATTTATAAGTTTTTTAACAAATTTAAGCAATTTTTTTAAAATTTTATTTTGCATATTAATAAAAAACAAGTTTTACGTAGAATCCATGTTAAAACTGTTTAGTTGTTTAGACGCAGAGCAACTTTTTAGTCGAAAACGAGTTTTATTACCATGTTTAGTAGCCAGCTAACATTTTTAATATCTGCACGGTTCTGAAACATAAAATTCTCAATTTTCGATCAATTTTAATGAAGATAGATATAAATTTTGATGAAATATTGCAAAGATCAAAAACGGAAGAAAATTTCAAAAAAAATTACGCAAAGAAAAATCCAAGTTGTTCACTAAAAATGACGACGCGACAAAAGACTAATCACCTTATATTGCACTCGCGCGCTTATTGATATTTATGATTTGTGAAAATGTTGGTAAATGTAAAAGCGCGGCGGCGAATGTAAAAGGGGGCGTGCCGGTAAAGGTCAGCACACGCTAATCGATATCCAGCCTCTCTCTGTGTGGTGCCGGTTTTGCTCCTCTCCTTATACTATATCTATATATATATATAAATTCACTCATTTCATCTGAAATAAAATCAAAAAAGCTAAAACATCGCAACATTTTGCCGCGATCTGGCGAGCTCGCTCGACGTCAACTGCCACCGCCACCACCACCCATTTGCATGCAAAATCTTTCGCATTTGGCTTTTTTGTCCTCGTCGCAGAATGAATGGGCGACGCAAAAAAAGTTAATGCCAACTAGTTTCATAAAGAAGTTGAAGAAGAAAAAACTGCTAAATTGGATTTTGGTGCAAGTACTCGGACAATTGAATGGCCCCGAAAAAAATAATACATTGATTCATTTCGCTCGCTCGAGGACGGAATGGATATGCTGCTGCTACTCTATACGATTTTTTCCGGGGTTGATAAATTATGCACGTAAAAATCTACTCTACCGAGTTGGTTATTATAATGTGGCACGAGAGTGTCTTCTTAATGGAAGTTATAGCGGAGCTTTAATATCTATCTATCCTGTTATTACTGCACTAAAATGAAGAAGGTTTTAATAAACATTTAAACTCTATGTTAATTTAATTAATTAGAAATTTATATGTAATGTTGCATTAGCCGCGAGTGTCAAGCGTTGATTGCTTTCAGCGGACGGACGGAAAAAAGTGACTTGATCAATGACATGATCGATCATTTTTTTATTACATGCTATTTTCAAAAACAAGTAAACAATTTAAGGAAATACACTTGCCAATCAGTATTTGAAAAAAAACTTGTCGAAGGGCAGATTACATCGGTTTAATTAATGAATATCGAGTGTTGTTCATTAAGTTAGAGAAACGTAGATTTCTTTGCTTAAATATTTTGAATTTAAACATGTTGAATAGCTAAGTTGAGACCCAGCTAGATTTTTTTTCATTCCTTTCTTCTAATTGTTGCAAACTCAATACTTTTGGTGCAAAATTTTTCCAAAATTAACGGGCTTAGTAAAATGTATAGCATTCACAATTATGTTTTGGCATTTCAGAAGTGAAATTATTCCAAATTATGACCAAAATAGGAAGAATCTGATATTATAATGTGACGCGATCATCTTTGCATGCTTTTCTACTCACGCAAATTGACATTGGAATTGGCACTATCTAAAATTCAATTGTTTAATATAAAATGCGGATTGAATTTCTTTCCAATGTGTCTGATTTGATAGAAAAATTAACTTGCGCCGTGAAATGTTTCGAACTATGTTAAAATTTCATTAGTTTCGAGCGGTTTAAAGCACTAACGATGGCTAATGTGCGCAAAAAGAATGTAAGAATGTGTTAATAAGCGAGGCAGTTTATCATTCTTTTTTCCTCTTAAAATGCGCTCACTAACATAACAAATGAGCGTGTTAGAGAGAAGTTAACGCATTTTTAATTAAATTATTCGAAATAAACTCCTCTTGCACTACACTAGATTAATCTCAAGTAACGCAAAAAATGCAAGAACGTCTTAATCATGCTCAATTCCTCGCAGACAATGTTTTCATTGATGTTCGAAGCGACAGCGCACTGAAAACGTTTAGCTTTTACTGTTTTTCAGCGCTCACTTTTGCAAAACGCATCGACTTTGATCTAAAACTAATTCTCCAGATAAAAACTGTGCGATATTATCAATTTATCAAATATGTTTAACGTTTTCCATTTTTAGTTAACATTCCAACTTTTTCCATTAGTATATCGAGCGGCATTGCTGAAAAAGTGTTCACATGTGCGACAACGCGTTGCACTTCAGCGAACTCCATCGCCTTTAAACTTGTGCACTGAAATAAGGTTTTTATTTTGAAATTTTAATCGTGTGCTAACGGTCTCAATAATGCATCGATGCTGAAAAACATGCGCTTGCAGTTTCCAGAGCACTTCAGAGAAACGCATCGCCTTTAAGCTGAAACTAATTTTGTAGGTCTAATCGGCGCAATGTTATCGTTAATGTTTTCTTTTTTAAACGCGCGGTGGAATAACGTTTCCATTTTCAAATTTTAATCGGACCGAATTTTTACATTAATATCTTTAGTGATTATGCTAAAATAATTAGGATTTCTTGTATGTGATACCGTTTTTAAAAAAAGTGAAACTAAATTTCTTAAATAATTTGAAATTTTAATCATTCCATTTTTTTCCTTTTGCTCTTCTACTTCTGTGCCAAACAATACACTGAAAGAGCCGAGTTTTCATTTTTAGTATAATTCAGTAAGACAACGTGTCTTTATACTGAAACTGCGTTGAAATAATCTAAAAAATCGACTTTTCATATACGTGACGTCGTTTTTTGTGCACTTCTTTATCCTGAAAGTAAATTTTTAGGTATAAATTATGTTTCATTTCAGGAGACTTGAAATTACGCTTTTATTTTGAATTTTTAATCATCTTTTTCTTTTTCTCTTCTTTCGAGTCGAACAATAATACCGAAAGACTTGAGTTTTTCAATGCGTGATATCATGTTTTGTACATTTCAGCAAGCCCGGCGTTGTCTTTATAACTGAAACTGCACCGAAATAACGTTTTCATTTTGAAATTTTAATCACGCTAAATTTTTCCACTTTGCCGAACAATATTCTCATAAATGTATTGAGCGGGATAAGACTGAAAACGCATTGTCTTCAAATTAAAACGTATTTTCTACTAGGTGCAAGATATTATCGTTTATGTTTTTTTTTTTTAAAGAACGCGCTGAAATAACCTCGCAGTCTATTTGTTTTGAAATTTTAATCATGCTAAAATGTGCGTGCAAATTCTTATTTCATATTTATGCGCCGCGCGCTGTGTGAAATATTAAATATTAATAAACGGCCGTTTCCTTTTCGCATAATTTTTTTCTCGTGCGCGCTTGCATATTTCCACTTTATTACTTAAAAAGATCGTTCAAATTTATTTCTTTATTATTCAAATCGGACGGCGGCGCACAACACAATGAAATTAAAATTGCAAATTTCTGACTAATAACATATTAATTACCGGGAGCCCTTGTTGTTGTTGTTGTTGTTGTTGTGTGCATTTACGAGTGTAATTCAATTAAGTAACTAGTAAAGTTGCGCTCACTCCACTTTTCTTCTAGTTGTTGTTTTTTTTAAATAATTTCCGTGACATTCAATTGGCGCGCGCGCTGCTGCACCAAGCAACCAACTTGCGCCCGGCATCGTTAAAGCGGATTATTAATTAGTGAGCGTTAACAAAACTAATTCCATATTGTCCTCGCCTAAGCCCTCCCTAAAGCTTCTTAAAGATAACTACCGACCGCAATTCCAAACATAACTTAACACTGCTCGCTTTTTCTTTGCATTTAACTTTCCGACAACAAGCCTCACACAATTGTGTGAGGAATAATTTATTTTTTAATAAAGAGGCTATTTTCATACATATAGTGTCCCAACAAAAAGACAAATTCATTGTTCAAACATCTAAGAATTGGATACAATTGAGTAACTTGTTTTGCATTCAAACCCAGTTATTATACAGGGTGTCTCAATAAAACATGGCATCAAACATTCCTAAAGACATGTTAGATTCTCGTATTAATATCATTTTTGTGCATTTAACTTTACGACAACTGGCCTCACAACTGAAAAATAAAAAATAAATTGTATAAAATCTGGGGTATTCCAATAAAATTTAATGATAAAAGAATCGTTGAGGAATTTTAAAATAATAATATTTATTACGCGCTTGAGTGGAGTGCAAATCGTTTGAGTGCATTGTTGAAGTGTGCGCGTGATTAAATCGCCGATAGATAAATAATTTAATAAATTGCGTATGCAAATGAGCGTGCCACCGCTTTTTTTCTTTCTCTTGCCGCCAAGAAGCAGCAGTAGCAGCAGCATACGATGCAAATCGCATTTTCTTATTCTAAGCGAAAAAACGCTTATAAGTTCATAATGGTGACAAGGCCAAGCACGATGCGGAATACTAATCAGCCGGCGGAAACGTTTCGTCGGAGTCGACAAGAGCGAGCGCAAGGCCCACACACACTTTATCGTTACGTAAGTGGGGGTGCGTGCGTGTGCACACGACCATATGGTAAACCAACTTTTCCGCCGCGCAATATGTCGTAGTGCATTAAAGTCTTGGTAACTGTAATTGATTGCGTATCACGTTGTCATGCTAAAAATGTCGCAAATTTAAATTTTTGCACATATAACACAAACATTTTTATTTTATAGAATTCGTTGCTATTGTCAAGATGAAAAAATCTTTTTAGTTATTTGTCACAAAGTATGGTTTAAATTATTTTTGCACATTTGGACACCTTGAAAAGTCCACTTTACAGAACTCATTATGGCGTCATTTTTGTCCGTGACTATTATACATTTCTTATATTTCTAAAAATGTCGTATTTCAATTATTTGTGGCAGATAAGAATTCGAATAATCGGTTTTTGCATATATACTTTATAACTCTACTTTATCGAACTCAATACAGGTGCGTAAAGTAGTCGTTTTCTTTCTACGAATTATGTAATTCTAACAGTAGCAATTATTAACTACTTGTGATGAATTTAGGTTACATAAATGATGTTACATAAGTCTTAATTAAATAACTTTATTTTGTATAGTAAGTTTTGATTTAAAATTCAATTCTTTTGTCTAAACTAACATATAAATTTTTTGTTGTTGGCTGATTGGAGAAGGTTCTCGCCAATAAATTTTTAACGCGCCGACTTCAAATGGAATACGCCAGCACGAAAATTTAAACTTTAAACAAAACAATAATTATTAATTGAAAATCCAAATAGACAAGCGCGCAACATCGATTTATCGAGCGCGAGGTAAATGAAAACGCAAACCATCGCATCGCATCGCATCTTCGCTATTGCCTTGCCCGCGCGCTTCTTCGGCCGCGTTGTTGTTGCTACATTGGATCGTGATGTACACGCTGCAGCGCTAATTCGACGTGTAGATAATTGACGTTTTACGTATGTCTATATGTACAATGCGCGATCTATCTATAGCAATAAACCGTCATTTAGCCTTTCACTATCAGTCGGTAAATGCCAAATCTAACGCACGCGATTAAATAATTAAAAAGCGCTCTTTCAATCGTCGGTGGTTCGCCTGCTGCCCTCTTCACCCCCCTCGCAATCGATGATGATGTACACCTCCCACGCTCGTTGTTGTTGTGTTGCCACCACCGGCCGAGAGAATTTATTATTCACACCGATAACCAATTTGACATGCTGACCGAATTTCCGATAATACAGGGTGAATGGTAAATCAGCAATCAACAAAAAATAAATTATTAAGTTTATTCGATAATTAATTTCACAAACGAAACAGAATGTAAGACTGACAAGATGACAGGTTTATGTTTTAGCGACTTTTCATCTGATGGACTGATAAAGTGATAAATTAATGGACTGAAGATTTGCGGATTAATGAACTGAGAAATTTGCATACAGATGATCTCCCGATGCAATAGATTAGTAATCTGATGAACTGATTGACGATTTCATGAACTGATCAATTCACAAGCAATGATGTAACGATATTATAAATTGATGAACTGATAAACTGACAATCGGATGACTTGAAGATTGATGATATCGCGATTTCACAGACTGATGATCTCAGGAGTTAATTGCTTGAAAATCGAATAAACTGCCTGACGATGTCAGTTAATCATAACTTTCCGAACTACAACTTATCGAGGTTATAAAATATCGAATCGATAAACTGATGATCTGATGAACTAAAGATTTGCGAACTGATGGACTGACTAGCAATCTGATGAACTGATGAACTGACAGACTAAGAATCTCACAATTTAACTAATTTCTAATCTGATGATCTGCAAAGATTCTGGATTTATCGACTAATGAACTGATGGATTGACTGTTGATCTGAAAAACTGAAAAATTGATGATTTCACAATTTAATAGATTAATAATCTGATGGACTGACTAACGATCTAATAAATTAATGAACTGCACAACTGATGGACTGATTGAGAATTTGATGTACTGATAACGAATCAAAATTTCTATAAAATAGCAAAATATTTCATAAAATTTGCGGACTGAAGGATTGGTTAGCAATCTGACGAACTGATGAACTGACAGACTGGCAGTCTCATAATGCGATTGATTTCTAATCTGATGGTTTGAAGATTTTCGGATTAATCGACTAATGATTTCACAATTTAATAGATTAATAATCTGATGGACTGACTAACGATCTGATAAACAGATGGACTAAACAACTAATGGACTAATTGACAATCTGAAGAAATAATTTTTTTCTTTGAATCTTTGAAATAATTTCGAATTTCAACCGCAAATTTTTCAAACGTATTTTTATTTGTTGTCACATTGACTGTTTAGTTTCAACAGGCGTACGACGGGCTGGTGTATAAGTAGAACGTGAAGTGTGCGGCCCCCCACAAACGTGTCAAGTATGTCAGTATGCGTGTGTGTGTGTGTTGTGCGCGCCCGGCTTCATCGTTTTTGACAGTTAAATGAGTTGCATTACGTCGACGGCGGCGGGGATGCGCGCGCGTGTTTCCAACAGCCGGTCGCTCGGTAATAAATCATGCGGCACATTCGGTGCGTTTAGGTGAACACAACGCGTTGTCATTAATAATGTGTGCTTGGAAATGTGTGTGTAAATTTGGCTGATTTCTATGTATTATACTTTACACACAATCTTAGGGGGAAAGTTAGCAATAATTTACATCTTTTCAATGCTGAAAACGATTTTAAAGGGATTTTTTTTAAACTTTTATCAAGTTTATATACTTTTTATCTTGTTTTAGACCAAGTAGATCTATTTACATTCTCCTGAGAACAAAGGCAGAAAGTGAACACTACCGTAAAATTATTGAAGGAGAAGTAGCGTGGACAAGAGCGCTAGAATACAGCCTTTGATGATGCTATATCTTAAGAACTCAAAATTAAAAAAAATATTTTATATTCTACTGAAAGTAACGGTGAAAATGTGGACAATGCTTAACTAGCACTATAAAGCACTAAAACTGCCTTTGAAGATATAATTTCTTAAAAACTTAAAATTAGCACTATAATTCTCTCTTAAAGTCTAAAATTTCTTTGTCCATTATTAGATTACAGTACAGATAATTAATATTCACCTGAAATAAGGGCTGAAAGAGAACACTACAAATGTGGACTATACATAACTAACACTAGAACATTCAAATAGCCTTTGATGATGATATTTCCTTAAAAACTGAAAATTGGCGAAATAATTCTGTCTTAGAATCTTAAATTTTCTATTCAATTTTATATTTCTTTGTCCCATATATTAGATTAACTACAGCCATTTAACATTCTCTCCGAAACAAAGGCTGAAAGTGAGCACTACCGTAAAATTATTGAAGGAGAAGTAGGCGTTGAAAGCGTACAAGTGTGGACAATGCTTAACGAACACTAGAGCGCACTAAAACAGCCTTTGATGATGTTAAATTGCTAGATTTTTAGTGTGCGTATATCATGATCGATCAGTCAGTAGTAGTAGTAGTCGGATGCTATTTCCAGCCGCATCAAATACATATGCACACTAAAATATTTTCCCATTGGCATGTGCGCTTCATTAATTATTTAAAAAAACATATATGAGTCATAAATCCGTCGTGGTAGAGATAAGTTGTGGCAAAAAAAAGCGCATGACCTATGGCTATTTCCAAGCAAAGCAAATTTTACGATGCTTGACGTCAAGTTTTAGATTGCAAATGCAATGCAACGAAACTGGATTGCCGAACGCAAAAAATCGTTTACAAAAGTAAATTTAATACGATTTTCTTAAAAAATTGTTCAAAGCGTATGCAAATAATAATGCACAAAAATACACATTATGGCTCACATTTTACATGCAGAAAGTAGGTGTTTTTGGCAGGCATGATTATAATAATAGTACAAGTGCACAATCTAGATAATTGATTTATTTTTACTCTGTTAAAGGTTAATATGTCGGTTTCTGTTTTATATTTTGTACGTAAAATAGGTCTTTTACGTACTAGGAACAAAAGTGTAACATTTTGCACTATATTTTAAAATGTCACTAAAATTTGAAAAATTAACATTATATTTTCTCGACTGAAGTTATTTTTATAATGTCTTTTTATTTATCTTGTAACGCTTTCTGGCACTCGGAATCGAAAAGTTTATTTTATGCATTCTATAATATAAAAAGCATCATTATTTTACACTTTTTGGCACTAAGCACGAAAAATATCACCTTTTGTACAACATTTCTTTGATTAAATATACCGATTTTATGTAACGACCTGCGGCTGTACCAAATTGACAATTTGATTCAAGAATTCAGCGCGAGAAAAAAAACAGTTCACGCTCTTTTATTTTTTCGAGCACGCCGCCTGAAAGCACTCTCAACTACACTGTGTATGGTAAAACTTTAATGCATTCGATACATTACTATGCATTAAGCATTCCACATACCCACACACACACACACACACTCTTTTTTTTCTCGCTTTGCGTTGATTCTGCTAACACTTTTTTTGTGTGTATATTCGAATACGTAAATATGTAAATTTGTTACTAAGTAACTGGGTGAAGGTGTTGAAAATGTGCGAGCAGCAATAAAATTAGAGTGGATGATTTTCGCTACCTATTAGCATGAAAAATATTTCAAATAAATGCGAGGGAAGTAAATCAAGTGTAATATAGCAGCATCGATGACAACAGCAGCAAAAAATACTATTAAATATTAAATTGAAGATTATAAATCAACTGTTTTTTTGTCGTATATTAGCTCTCGGCGCAAATCCACCCATGTGCTTTTATTTTATCATATATTATTAATCATTTCAGTTTTTTTTTTCAGTGAATAGAGTCTAAACTTGATTTGTCAAGATGTGTAATAAAATATCAATGAATTTAAAGAATTTTATGGTGGATGCGGATTGATCAAAATCATGTGCGATTTTAATTATAAAAAGCATTAAAATGCGTCTTTATTTAAAATTAATATTAATTTACAAGAAAATTAGAAATATTAACTTTTAATGAAGTTTACGTTCTAATTATCTGCTTTTTATTTAGAGTACATTTTGAAAATTAAAGTCGCTGAACGAAATTTCTGTTTACATTAAGTAGGTAATAAACATGCACATCGCGAATTACAATAATCTTCAACATATTATGCCTTGGTACGTGCAGAAAAAATAATTTCATGGTTGCTCGCTTATTCCTGACGTTTTTTTTATACTCCCAACAAATTGTGTCACCTGACTTATATAACTTTGTATGTTTTTTAGGGATGATGTAACATTATAATATTTGATAAACATAATAATGGGAATATTTGAATCTGAAATCGATTGTTGAAAATCATATTTTATGCTTTTGCACTCGATAGTTGCCATTTAGACCAGTGTTTCTCAACTGTTGATCCGCAAACCATTGCCAGTCAGTCAGAAAATTTTGCCGGTGGAAAAACACTCATTTAGACCATATAAGCTGTAGTTTTTGCCTTCACGAGGATGCCCTCTACTAAGATTTCTATTCTTTAAGATGTTTTATAATTTTCAGCGTGTCTGAAATAAATTTTCTAAGTGCAAATGGCTAATTAATCTCTTCACTATAGTGAATGCACCGAGGCAATAAATAATACATTAAATTCCAAATAGTTTTTAAACTTAATGCATAATAAAACTCATCCAGATTCAAAGCGAATTAAAACTTATTACAATCCGCTTAATGCGCCCTTCTATCGCATAATATTATAGACCTACCTTCATTTTAATTATTATTAAAAACGTAAAATAAGCTTGTTTCAATAAACGATCTAATCAAAATTGCGCGCGCGTTTTTTAAACCGAATGCCGAGCATAAAGCAGCTGCAGCGAAACAACCACCGGTACGTATTTTTACGATGTCTGGTATAAAGTTGGAAATTGTAAACAAGATCCAAGTTCTTCGCTTGTTTATGTACATGTAGCGGGAAGGAAAGTTTCCGCGTTCGAGCGTTGCACAAACATCGGCGGCTTATTGCGCTCACCGCCACCGTCGTATCTATATATGCGAACGCGATAAGAAAATTACAAATTAAATTTTGTTAGCGATAAAACCGCCGGAGGTTAAGCGCGTACGCAATTGTCATGAATTAATTTTCTTAATTTTTACATGGTTCTAGGTAAATCTTGCAAAAGGCTAATTAAAATATCGTGCAAAAATTGAATTTCGGAAAAAATACGATAAAGTAAAATGTTTATTGTTTTCCGAATAAAGTTTTAAACAGATACAACATTTAAGTGTTAAAGACTCCGAAAAGTTGATAAAAGTAATCTAATTGCAATAATTTTTTCATCATCTAAGAGCGGGTCTGGAAAGTTATGCGATTTTCTATGTTTTTTCGTTAACTTGAAGAAAATTACAATAAAACTAAATTTTTATTGTCTTCTGAATGAAAAGTTTCAAGCCAATGCAACATTTAAATGTTCTAAACTCTGAGAAATTGATAAAAATCACTAAATTCTATTCATTTTCATTTACGAGGGCTGTCTGAAAAGTTTCGAGATTTTGCACCAATTATATTTTATATTTTTTCTTGTGTTCTCTGCACTTCTTCGCCCTCTCTCCTTAGTATCTTTAAGTTTTTCATTTTTTGCCTTTTTTGCGTTCTTTGTTCAAAACAGAGCAAAAACGTGATTTATAAAAATTTATTGAAAGCTATTGTATACTGAAAATTGTATTTTCAATTAGTTGATGTAAATACACACAAAAATGCATTTAAAATTTAAATGAAACTATTTTTTCAGCACGTGTAACCGAAAACAAAATAAAAAAATTAAATAGATTTTTGCTGTTTTATATTCGGTGTTGTTGTTTTCACATATCCACTCATCGAGATGTAATAAACAATAAATATCGAAATGCGAAGTGCGTTTTTGTGTAAACGCAAACAATTGAATTGAATTCGTGGGGGGGGGGATCATTTATATGCCATCGATATATACAATCTAGTTAACAACAACAATGTTATTTTTTGTCTCGCTCAACAATACAATTTATTTAAAGAGTGGAGTAAAATCAGCGTTTCAATTTGTAAATACGCACGCACGTGTTACACACACACACACACACAAAAATAAGCGTGCGCTCACAAATTAACTGAATGTTGTTGTCCATTAAAATATGTTCGAGTTTCTTCAATTAATTTGATATTTTTTCATAAAAAAATTGATTTATTTTACTAATTACAGATGGTTTTAGTAATGTAGATAATATAATTTTAAAAAATTATCAACATTTTCAGTTTCACTTTACACGCAAATTGTCAACTGGACAGAACAGAGTTTACAAAAGGGGAGAATCTAAACAATCACTGAAAATAGAGGGCAATTTGCCTATGAATTGAAGAGAAAAACCTATTTATTTTTAGTATTTACTCCCCTTTCTACTACTTAATCTTTTTGAGCTTTTCTTTTGTCTTCCAAACTCTGTTACTGAAAATGCATTCGAGTACGTTGCTTTTTTCCGATTTTTTACATAACGATTTTTGCATTAAATTTTTTTTTTTAACCAATTTGTAAATTATGCACTTGCTAAACATTAACACGTGTGCGATAAAAATCAACGTCATGTCGTTCTGTCGCCGGAAAAATATGCAGTTATATTACACTTTTATACGTATTTATTTTATATATATGTGCATACATATATGTCACTCATCATCAATCATACGCAATTAATTAAATCAAATATGGAATGTGTTTGTGATGTATGTATTTTATCTTGATGGATTTTGTATTTTGTAATTAAATCATTCAGTGCGCCTATATATATATATATATATATATATATATATGTATATATGTTTGTACATTTTATATTTAAACATCAAAACATGTTCGTGGGTAATTTGCTCGAGAGAATAAAATGTTGTATTGGAAATTTGGCATGCGGCAATAAACGGAAACCGTAACTTGATGGAAACATTATTAGCGTTTAAAACAAGGGTTTTACAATTTCATCGTCGTTCCATTAATTCCACAACGTTAATGTTATTTCTTACACAGAGTAAAAACTATCATTCTTTTTTATAAATGTTGCATTCTGTTGCTGAAAAATATGTTCATGCAAATACATATTCTGTTTGCTCCCATTAATCAATTTATTCACTATTTTTGACGATTTTTTTAATCAACGTTATTATATTTTATCGATTTTAAGCATTAAATGTTGTATTTTGTACATTCAGGTTTCATGCCTTTCCTATAATTAATGAATATTGTGTATTAGACTTCTTTCTATTTTGGCGTGAGGCAATAAACTTAAACCGCAACTTGATGGGAACATTATTAGCGTTAAAAATAAGGGTTTTACAAATTTATAGTCAGTCGATTAATGTTTAAGGTGTTTATTTTTATTTTTTTTTTAGATAAATCCTGCTAAAATATATATTCTTGTCACTTTAAGTGATTTTATTAATCTACTTTATAATATTTATTGAAGTTGAATGTATTCCGTCGCTAAAATATCTATTTTTCTATTAATTGAGAAGAATTTATTTTTTATATTTACTACCTAGCTGGTAATAAACAGAAACCGTAATTTTATTAGCATTTAAAACAAGGGTTTTACAATTTCATCGTCATTCGATTAATTTCCCAACTTTAATTTTACGTTCTTACATAGTAATACTTATTAGTATTAGAGATAACATTTAATTTTCATTTATATCCAAATATATAAAAAGAATCGTGAACCAAATAAAATGTTGTTACAGTGTAAAATGTAATTTTGATGGCCAAACATTATTTGCGTTCAAAACAAGGGTTCTACATTTTCATCACCGTTCACTTAATTTCCGACTTTAATGTTATTTGCTACATACTAAAATAGTTAAAATAGTATACGACTGCAAGAGGTCAGCCTTTATAAACTAACTAAACCATATCTAATAGTGGCATAAACTAATAAGTCGCTTTTAAATGGTGTTAAAATTTTAATAAATGTCTTAATTTAAAAATTTCGACAAGAAATTACATTTACAACTTTGATTTTAGGCACACGTTTGTATTGTTTTTAAAACCCAATTAAATTTAGAAGAATTTAGTACATATTTACAATTTTAATTGAAGACAATTTTTTTTGATAGAAACATTTAAGTATTTTGTACTAATAATACTAGAGACGATTTTTTTTTACATTTTAAATTGTTATTTTTTTTATTTTCAAGAAGTGGAATGAAATACTAAAAAATTAAACTGAAAATAATTTTATCTTAATTTTAAGTAATTGTTTCTCTTCTTGTTTCTTAAAAAGTTTTAATGCTATAAAAAGGTGGTAAAATTCATAAACAACAATATAAACACTTGATTATTTTCCTAACCTAATTAAAATTTTCCATTTTATTTAGTACAAAAGATTGTTTACTATCATTTGCTTTTATGTGAAAACATAAAAAATCTTGCAAAACATTTCCACATTATCATTTAATCACTCATTTTAGATAAATTGTATTGATCAATTTATTAAATTCTGCTCTTTTTGTATTATTAGCTTGTTTATTCAGTGGGTAAACCAAGCACGAACGTATTAAATCCGCCGCAACCGAAGAAGGCAAAAATGAAAGCTGACACATACGAAAATTGAATATTTGTATACGTAAAAGATTAATCTCCATGCCATGCGCGCCCGCATCCACACACATCCATGCACACCCCGCACACACGTATCTAAAAGCTTATTTTATTTTTCTAACCTAATTCAATAATACAATACCTGCTGTTTTTCGAGTATAAAATGTGTCGGACTAAATCAACTTTTGTGCTGTTTGTGTTCGTTTCGGTATGTGTGTGTGCGCGCATGTATAAAATACAATACGATCTCGTCAAAACAAAATTCGCATACTACACATAAATGTATGAAAAACTTTTTAATCCAATTCCAATACAAACATGTTATTTTGTTTCATCCCTTTTCTGTTTGATTTTTTCCGGGGTTTCGATTACATACTGATAGAAAATGTGAAAATGTAGTTATATGCATGATAAAAATTAAAACTTTACATTTTTTTTAAATATTTGTAATGCTTTTGCGATTTTTCTTTAAGTTGGTTGATATAATATATAATGACCAAAGTTAGTAAAATAAGGTTGTCTCAATTACACAATATATTGTTTTTAGTAATTTTTGATGACAGTTATATTTTTTTAGTATCGTCACCTTTCGTAAACATTAAATTTTGAATGGATTTATCTTTGCTCGAAAATTTTTGACGATTTTCTTCTTATTTTTCTTTGATCTTTGGCATTTTCCATCAAATTAAATTATTTTTAGAGTTTCATTACTTTTGAGCGTAATTCTTCTCATTTTTTGAACATTTCTAATTAAATTTTAAATGGAAAATATTAAAACTCAAAGAAAAATCAAAGAAAAAATCCCAAAAATTTCGTCACGCCAACAAAAATCTAAAATTTATCTAAAACCATATTTATCCGTTTTGATTGATTATATCCTGTTTTTAACACGCATATTCGCAAAAGTTATACTTTTAATTAGTGACTAAATTAAACCCTCCTAAGTGATTTACATTTATGAACAAACGACACGTCCATGAATCTGATTTTCAGCGTGTGCCAAGTGTCAAATAACTCCCTTTAATTTCCACCTTTGTTACGTACGCCGGGCAAATTTATACGTGCGCGCAATTGATTCCGCTAAATGAAAATTAACTATATACGCGCGCTGCAATAATAATCGTAAATCAGACGGTGCGGCGGGCGGTGGCGGGCGCGTTCGCAAGGTGGTTGCGTATAAATTGCAGATAAAAGTTGAATTATTCCGTGACTTAATTGATCGTCGACCCTTACATAATGTACGGCCACAACTCATCATCGAAAGTCGGAATCGATTTATTAAATGGTATAGCCGATCTATATGTTCATGCGTTAGTGATGTCGGATACAAGTTCGATGAGTGGATGCATACAATACCTATTTGTTCGGGTGGTGAAAGGCAATGAACATGTTACAAAGCACTTCAAATTTCCAGTAAAAGCAATTTGAGGTCTTCAATATATGCCAAAGAAATTAATAAATATTTTTATGTAATTTTGCTATGTTATACAGAGTGACTCACAATTAACCTTTTTTATAGATATTTTGATGTCAATTACGCGCAGTTTCAAACAATACTATTAAGTTTATGCGATGCTGTGCAATTTTCGTGGAATTATTAACATTTATGGTTTGAAATTTTGATTAAGCCTGTCCCGAATAATATTCCCCGAAAAGAGCCTTTTCCCAGAAACGCGTTCAATCGAAAATGTGATGGTTTGCCTGTCGCGTATATACAATGCAAAATATGCATCATTCTGGGAACTAGAAAATGTTATTGTGAAAGAGAAATTGCACCAAAATCTATCAACGTACTGTGAGTAAAAGTATGCTGATAAAACAACAACTCAAAAATAGTTCATCGTACAAATTTACACATTGGTATGATGATTGGAGCGGCGACAAAACTCTATGACGACCAAAAACGCAAAAAGTAATTCTTTGAGAGACATCAATTTGTGCCATTATCAGTTAAATTTTACATTTTTAGTCGTTCTACTTGAGTATTTGATAAAAAAAATTGATTACTAAAGCGATAAAAATCTTTGACGACTAAAAACACGCGCAACGTAATATTGCATTAATTCTTTGGCGAAATAACTCATATTTCACATATTCAATCACTTTACGTGCGTATTTGACAAAAAATTGATGGTTAGATATGATTTCAGCCTTTTTCAGCAATAATGGTTTTCAAAGCAATTTTCCTGGAATGATTAACATGTTGCAAAACAATATTTGGAGAATTAAGAGCGACCGTCCTTCTAAGAAGAAGACGAAACGGACGTTCGATCGAAGAAGTGTCGGTTTTAATTTCAGCACTGCCATAAATAAGGCGCAGGCTCGCATTCAGCAGTGCGCACGAAGAAGAACTAAAAAAAATTTTCATCTATTTTACTCTCGCTCGCCTCGCACACATACACATATACAAGAAATGAATTTCAACATAATTTCGCATTGTGATGGAATCCTGCTCGCCACCGTCGCCGCCGCCGCGTACGCTTTTCCCGTCTGGCAGGTCGTTATTTAACAACACTGCACACTCTTGACATTTATTATGTGTGTGTGTGTGTGTGGGAACACATTCGCATATGTTAAAGCGCAGCAGGGTGGTTGTTATTATGGTATACATATAACGCAACAATAACATCAACAACCACCACCGCAACAACAACAACAACAACATTCTTTTCTAGGTTATAACAATGCGCAAAAATATTCCACCGTGTGCAGGTTAATATGTTGCAGATATGTCGGTGGTGGTGCGGTGGCGGCCGAGGGGGTAATAATAACGATTACGTGACACGCAATATCGTTAAATCGTGATTTATTGTCTGCGCGCTGGTTTGTTTCGTCGTCTGCAGGTCGTGTGTGTGGTGAAACGATTGCAGTTCGTTTACCTTTTGTATAATTGCATTCCGGATTCATGCACACTTAATTCGGGTGCATTTCAATTAAAATCGCACAAGATGGACTACATAGTTCGCGCAATCTGTGTGTGTGTGGGTGTGTATGGTTGGGAAATCGACGAAAATGAGGTTGGCGGTTTCAGGCTGCGTTTCACGCTTCACGATATACAGACTGAAGTCGCTTGGAGGGTGTTGCAAGCAATGTCAAGCTCGACGTGTTTTCAGCGAATGATCTTTGCTTAAAGCGCTCGTTGAGATAATAATCATTTGTAGCTTAGTGAATTCATATATGAAAAATAAAGTTTCATAAAATATCACACAAATACAGATGTGACTCGTTTTACGACCGATTCGCTTAATGACTACTTGCTAGCATAAAAATTTTTAATATCGTGTTGAAATTCCTCTGGAAATTGAACATTTTAATGAAGTTTGGTATATCTCGCTTTATGACGTGTTACATTAATTGACAATAGTTTAGATAAGATAAAAATCATTGGAATATGCTAGAAATTTATCTGAAAATTTAACATTGTTTAAAAGGTTAGTAAATTTTCACTTCTTCTCACTTTACGACCACTCATATAATACACAAACTTAGAATTGGCTGCATTTAGTTACATAGATTTAAAACACTTTCTGGTGCAAAGTAATTTGCGTAACGACTGTCGCAATTTCACAAAATCGTAATATAGACATCACTCGCTTTACGACCATCAACTTAATAACCATTCGATAAGATTAAAATAAGTTGAAATTCCAATAAAATTTTAGCATTCTATAAATTTTAGATAAATTTTACTTTACGACGTATTCGTTTAACGACCACTCATTCGCAAAATCAAAAACCTTGAATTTTGTGGCTTTTTAAACATTTTTTCTACTTATTCGCTTAACGATGGACGTAAAATTACTAAAACTCTTGAATAATGAGTGAGAATCATGTTCAACTTCTTCTGAAAAACTAAGATTTTAGAAAGTTTACAAAAATTACATTCAGTATGTCTCAGTTTACGACCTTTTCAATTAATGAACACTCGCACAATCGAGAATCTTTAAAGTTATCGCATTATAAGTCTTAAAATATATTGAACCATTAAACACAAACTTTTTCAACTAGTTTGCTTAACAACGGTCGTAAAGTGAATAAAACGCTTAAATTAATTACTCTGCAATTGAAAATGGTTTGTACAAAAGATGCATTGCGCCAGACACAACAGCGCGCTTTTGCATCACCACATTCTCGCTTAATCCCAGCAACTGAAATGCATAAATCGTTTTCATTTACCGTCAACAACATAACTTTTTATCTTCTAATTTGATGGCAACGTAAAAACCATCATAAGCCTTTAGCGCAGACATGCACACGGTAAAGGACCGCCTCAAGCGGTACAAACGCGCACTAAAGAACGTGCTGGATGGCGATGCGAATGCTGAAAAGCATCAGCTAAAGTGCATAAAACTTTCTTCGCCTTTCTTTCTTAGTTTTTTCTCTCTATTCATCGCACTTCATCGCCGAATAAACAAACAAACTTCGGATGCAGTGTTAAGTATCCGTTGACAACGCGGCCTTAAGCGCGATTTAGTACTTTTTGCGATAATCCATGAACGATTGCATTTATTCTTTAAAAATAACTGAAAGATACAAAACGATTGACATCAATAGTTTAGACACAAATTGTTAATCGTTTATGCAATTTTAATAATTGCAATTACGCTGCAATTAAATTTCAATGTAACTAACTGTACACAATCAAAGTTTCGCTGAATTAATTGTGTGCGTTGTGTGCGCTAAAATCAATAACACAAAATTACTGAAAATCGCATATTATTATATTTCGAGAGCAGCGATTTCAGCGAAATAGAAGGCAATCAAATTTTTCCAGGAATGCAATCAATTTTATTTCCACGGAAAAATTATTTGTTCTTTTATTATTGCATATATGTTACAAAATATTTAAAAGTAAAATGTTTGCGATATACATATTTGGTACGTGCCGTAGTCCATTATTTTGTGTGCCTACTTGTTCCAAGAGTTTTATCAATTTTATTTTGTTTCCAATTCAAACAATTTTCTTTGTTCTATTAAATGCTATAAGATCAAAATAATTGTTAAAAGAAACACTATATTGCTAACAAAGAAATCACAACTTCTACAAACGATTACTTTTCACACTTGTTGAATAAACAACTATTTCGCCACCTAATTTTCGACTTAAACATCATTATTTGCAACGTGAATCGCAATCAATTCTATAAACTCTTTAGCGACACGTTTTTTCTCTAATTTTTGGCCTAATAAATCAGTACCTACATGCAAAGTGAAACAAAAACTATCACGTGTCATAAATGGGCACTTTTCGCACCCAGTTATATGAGTTTTCCCTAAATTATCGATAAAAAAAGTTGGTGCAATGAATCAAGCTTATTAAAAACTTTTCCAAACCGCGTACGTAGATTTGTCCCTCACATCATCGTCGAAATGAAACTTTTTTAATTAAAATACTTTCCGATGTAGTTTTACGCTGTGGTACTGGTGCAGGCGCGCGCGCGCACGTGTGTGTGTCTATCTGTATATAATAGGAATTCATCAATATTCCACCTTATTTAATTATAAAGTGGGTGACAGGAGAATTTTAATCGTAATTAAAATTTTCGGCGACGATCTAATTAATTTCGGTACGGCGGCTGCCATCGTCTGATATACACGCCGAAAACTATTTTCAGCTATATATAGCAACTTAATTTCTAATTAATTAATACGTACGATTTAATTTTTTAATTAAATTTTCAGGCACAGGATTGTTTGTGTGCGGCACATCAGGGATGCACTTATTTTAGGTTTCTATTCACAACTCAGTCGCATTTTGCTAAAATGTTAAAAAGTTGTATAATTTTAGTTTAATTACAAGAATCTTTTTAATTTTAATTAATGATCAGCAATTAAAGCTGAATCAAAATTGGCTGAATGCCATGAAAATTGTAATATTGATGAGAATGTGAAGAATTTCATATTATTTCAGCATTTAATTAAATATTTTCAAGAAAATCAGATCAAAGTTGACTGAAAAATATTTCTTTTCACTAAATATCAAGAAATTTCACAAATGCTCTTCACATTTTTGTATAAAGATGATAAAAAAATTATATGAACCAAACTTAGCTGAGAAACGATTTGTTCAATGATTTTTAGCACAAGCTGGCCAAAACTGTGCTGAAAAAAGTTTGGTAAAGGCTCTTCCAATAAGGTAACACATTTGAAGCAAAATTACAAAGTTTTCAAACAATTTTTACTTTGTGTTTGATAAAAGTTGCAATAATGTTAACTGAAAAGTCTTTTCTTTCACTGAAAATCATAAAAATTGAAGAATTGTCTGAGTAAGTAAAGAGAATTAACATTTTTAAATAAAAAAATTGAAAAAATATTTTCATCTGAATCAAAATAAACTGAAAAATCGTTTGTTCAATGAGTTTTGGCAAAAAAGTTTGCATCAAATGTTTTAAGCAATTTTTACTTTGTGTTTAGTAAGAGTGCAGTGATATTTAACTAAAAAATTGTTGATTTCACTAAAAATCAAGAAAGTAAAGTGAAATAACGTCAAAAATTATTTGTTCCATGATTTTTAGCAAAAGCTGGCCAAAACTTTGCTGATAAAAGGCTTGCGAAGATTTATCTAATTAAGCAACACATTTTAATCAAATTTTACAAACTTTTAACACATTTTTTACTTTATTTGTTTCTTAGATCCTATCATCTACTTATTATAACGATATCTAATGTTCTGAAATTGAATGTCACTCAAAGTCACCGCACAACAAGACAAGAAGAATTGACATTCCTCGTCCGTGCGCCACTTTTTCGCAAATTTGATTGCCCGCGCGACAAATTACTTGTTTGCCGCCGAAACAAACGTGCTGCTCTCTAGCTAAATACATTAGCCGCCCCAGTGTTATTCTTTTCAATTACCGAACGCTTTGATCAAACAATATCAGCATTCGCGCGCGCGGGGCTCATTTGCATGAATAAATAAAGCGCGCATATCGCACACAGAACAAAAAAACACATAGAGCAGCAGCAGCAGCGCACAGAAAAAGAAATTCTTTTAATAAACAGTGAAGCGTTGCGCGAATCCGCTTTTATTAAAAAGGATTATGCAATTCTTTGAAGTGCGCGCGCGTATATAGTTGTGTATAGTAGCTGAATTACGAAAGAAAAAATGTATATAACCGAAGCGAGAAGAGAAGAAAACGTTGCTCGACGATTAGGCTCAATGTAGCGTGCGCAAATTGGATTTTATATTGTTCGGGCCGTTGTTGTGTAATATTTTAACTTGAGAATTTGTTGGTGCGTCTTATATATATATACATATTATATGTATATACGCATAGATAGAAATGTGTGCGCGCTGCCGCCTAATTAATTATGAACGAATGAATGCGGGGGTGGTGCGCTACTGCTGCTGCTACGCCAAGTAATAGAATCGATACGTGGAAATAATATTTGCTGCTGCAACAATTTCGGATTCTTTTTCTATTATTCAAGTATTATAGACGAAAATGTGCGTTTTTTCTTCTTTTCATGAATGCGCGAAATAGTGGATGCTTTGTATTTCACAATATGATAAAGTGGATGCTTTATTACTGTTGCAAAATATTCTATTTACTCTGCTTGTTGATTTTTAAATAAGTATAGTATAAAGAAATTAAATACTTGTAATATTTAATTGCGTTTCTACAAGTTGAGATAGCGCATTATTTGTTTAACTTTGTTGTTTGACTTTGACAATGAGGAAAAATCAAATTCAACTATAAAATTCGCTAAATTTATAACTTAATTTTAGCGGAAAAATATAAAATTGTACTCAAAATTAACACGCTTATTTAAAAAGTTACTTTTTTATAATTTTCTTCGGTTTTGACAAAATCTAAGTCGACTGAAAAATGTGCAATTTTACCGAAATGCCACAAATTTCAGTTATTTTCAGCAATATTTGCCAAATATTCAATAGAGATTATTATTGAAAGCTCAACAAAATGTTGTTTTTCACTGAAAAGATTTTTTTTTCTATTATTCAAGTATTATAGACAAAAATGTGCGTTTTTTTTTTCTTTTCGTGATTGCGCGAAATAGTGGATGCTTTGAATTTCACAATGTGATAAAGTGGATGCTTTATTACTGTTGCAAAATATTATATTTGCTCTGCTTGTTGATTTTTAAATAAGTGTAGTATAAAGTGATTAAATACTTGTAATATTTAATTGCGTTTCTACGAGTTGAGACAGCGCATTATTTGTTTAACTTTGTTTGACTTTGACAAAGAGGAAAATTAAATTCAACTCTAAAATTAGCTAAATTTATGACTTAATTGTAGCTGAAAAATATAAAATTATACTTAAAATGAACAAATTTATTTAAAAAGTTACTTTTTTATAATTTTCTTCATTTTTGACAAAATCTAAGTCGACTGAAAAATGTGCTATTTGACCAAAATGCAACAAATTTCAGTTATTTTCAGCAATATTATAAAATTTTTCATATTTTTCAGGCAAATATTCACTCCAACTACTTTACCTCAATCATTTTTAGTACGTAAAAGCGGCATCAAATTGATCAAAAAATGTTCGAAAATCAACATTGTTCATCTTTTAACTACGAATTCTTATCGGATTATTGATTGATTATTTTAGTTATGGATTATTAAACGACTGTAACAGCTATTAAAATTCATTTCTTACATTCTTATGTGCACTTTTGCATTTTTGAGCGAATTCCCGGTTAGTTTTATTTATTGAGTGTATTGATTTAACACTAGATGGAATTTTAGTTTAGTTGATGCTATACTGTTGTAATTTAGTTTCAATAATTCAATTAACCCTCAAAGAGTTTTTTTTTTCAACTAAAACTAGGCCAATTTTATTACTATATTGTTGCGCGTTTGTGAAAAAAAATCTATAAAGATTTTATTATTCAGTCAAAATTAATTAACATTCTTGATGTGAGTACTTAGTAATTTATTCAATTTTTATAACACCTGCTTGATTAAAAACTAGAGATTAAGACATTCTTGCATTTTTTGTGTTGCTTCAGATTAATCTAGTGTTAACCCTCAGATAGTTTTGCTTTGGAAAAATCTAGGCCAATCTTATTACATTGTTGGGCGTTTATGTCTTATTATTCAGTCAAAATTAATTAACATTCGTGATGTAAGTAAGTAATCTATTCAATTAACAACTTTTTATATAACAGGATTTATTAAAAACTATACAGATTAAGACGTTTTTGCATTTTTTGCATTTCTTGAGATAAATTTAGCGTTAATTCTTCGATCATTTTTTATTGAATTAAGCTAATCCAATTAAATTACATTTTTTAACGATTATTGAAAAAATATTTTATTATTTAGGCAAAAATAATTAGCATCAATGTAAGTTAGTAATTTATGCATTTAACAATTATTTATACAAGAAGGTTTATTAGAAATTCAAAATAAAAACGTTATTTTACCTCGCCTGTAAAAAGAAAACATTAACTATAGTACGGTTCAGTTTATACCTAGAAAATTAGTTTCAGTTTAAAGACAATAAATTACGTTGAAATTCTCATGAAAATTGTATCACGCGAAATCTCTACTTTTTCAATATTTTCCACTGAAAAAGAGCAAAAGAAAATTGGTCATGATTAAATTTTAAACTATATGAGTAAAATAAGTTGAAAACGACATTAATTATTAAAAGTTGCTATTTTTCAGTATAATTACTTGTTATGTTAATGAAATAAATTGGCATGGCTAAAATTTCAAAATAACAACGCCTGAAATAAGAATACATAAATAGTCTTTAATCAGGGCTTCCTTTTGTCAAAGTGAGCTGAAAGCAGCATGGCGCATGTGGAAGCTCGATAACTTCAGCACTAACGCTCGATACATTAAAGTTGGCGTAAGAAAAAAGTCAGCTTGATTAAAACATCAAAATTATACGATGTTTCAGCATAAAAACGATAATACGCTTTTAAAACTAAAAACAAAAAATTTAGCATGACATCGCAATATCTAATTAAGTCTAACTAAGTGCATGCAAAAACTCGATTTTTTCAGTACTATCGTTCGAAAAAATTTAGTATGATTAAAATGTCAAAAAGTAAAAACGTTCTTTCAGCGCACGTCGAAAAAGAAAACATAAACGGTGATAGTGCGGAATTAGTTTAAAGGCGATGCGTTTCGCTGAAAGCTCAACGTTTTCAACGTTATCGCTCGGCCCATTAATGAGGCCGTTGTTGAACATTTTTTTTGCTTTTTGTTATAACAACTTTTTGCGCGTGGCTTTGTTTCGACGAAGGGAAACCGATACGAGATAAAAGTGAACGGCGGCGGTGGTGGCGGCGTCGCGCACATTTTTTGCGTGCCGGGAGAGAGTGAGTGGAAAAAAAAGATGACGACGGGGGCGAAAAAAACATCCGCATTGGTAATGAACCGCTCCTTTTTGCGTTTGCGAACAGCCTCGATAAATATTTATAATAATCATGATAGTAATGACGGCGGATGGATGGCGAAAAAGAAAAGAGAACAAAATCGCATACGATGTATGGGGGAATGGGATGGAAATGTAGGCTCTAAATAACAGTGGTTCTTTGCGCGGCGCAAACATGCAAAGCGGCAATTTCGCATCGCCGCGGCGGGGTGTTGCGCTGTTAAATTAGACAACCCTATTATCATGCATGCAGTAGTATATTCGGATAATGATATCGCAACGAAATTGGCTGGAATTACGGCAATTTTCGGGTGGATACATCCATCGCGCGCTGCCGCATTCAAATTGGCGGCCCGATCGTTTTCATAATTAGACTTTAAAGACGGTGGCGCTGGCATTTTATCGCCGTTCGTTTTCATCACACTTAAACTAGATTTTATTTTCAGCAAAAAAGAAGTGTTTTTAAGCAACATACAATCTTAGTTATCTTTGCACTTACATACTGAAAAGTTAATTTTATGCACAACATTTCGGTGTTAAAAGTAAATCGTTTACGAACACGTATTAAAGAGAAAAATAATATATAAGGTTGAAAAGTTAACTTTATGTACGACAATTCGGTGTTAAAAGTATGTCTTTAATGAACGCTTATTAAAAAGTAGTTAAAAAGGATTTTAACTAACACAATATGACTTTTTGATTTATTTACTTGGCATTTGGATCAAGTATAAGTTGCTCCAAGACTAAAAATTTGCAAAATGTCTTTTTAATCCTTTTACAGTATGAGCAATCTTAAGTTTCTTAAAAACAATTTCATTGCTCTACTAAATTTTGTACTTGCATGTTAAAAAGTCAACATTATGTACGTCATTTCGATGTTAAATGTATTTTTTGCGAACACGTAATAAAATGTAAAATATTTTAATGCAACATGACCTTTTGATTTATTTACTTGTCATTTCGACCAAATATAAGTTGCTCCATGACTAAAAAGTTATACCCCGACTAAAAAAAACCTGCAAAATGTCTTTTTAATCCTTGTACAACATGCAATCTTAAAGTTTTCATAAAAATAATTTCATTACTACTAAATATTACATTTATATGTTGAAAAATCAATTTTATGTATTGTACATCATTTCGGTGTTAAAAGTAAATCTTTTGCGAATTTATCTACTTTTTATTTGAACATAAAAAATTGCTAAAAATTACTTTTTAATCCTCTTGTTTGATTAAAATGTATAATTAATTATCAAAATGTATTTTTAATCCGCATCAAAAACATAGAAGATAAATTATTCTATTTTTAATAATAATAAAAAAGTTTATGTTTGATTAAAATTTATAATGCATTATAAATTATCCGCGCAAACTCCCATTGGAGGAATAAATCAAAAACTTTAGATTAATTTAAATTTCAAATTAATGTATGAAAATAATCGTTTTCATCGAACTATTCGAGCTACCTACCTACTTTCCACCACACACACGATATTCAGTTGCCAGGCTCCATTCCATACGCAAAGATGGAGAAATTGTTTGTTTGTTTTGTATCGCGTCGCGCCGCAACTGAAACCGCATCCGAAATATATACACGTCTTTATTCTAATTTATGTATTTTCTTGCATTGCATTAATGGTTAAACAATGCGAAAATGCGCCTGTTAATGACAAGTACTCTCTATATCTTTGTATAGCGAGTGAGAGCGAGCACACTTGAAAATGTAAAGCCATGACAATGTTGCATAATTGGAAATTCGTTAAGTTTGCAACAACTCGTGTACGTGAAGCTGATAAATTGTGTGCGCCTTGGTGCGTTATGCGCACAGCAAGATGGAATTGCAATTAAGTGTCGGGGCTTAGATGATTAAGAGTCGCATCAAAAATGCCATCTTCACAGACCGTATGTGGAAGTTTAAAGTATTACAAATATAAACTGGAGGAAATCCCCAAATCAGTGCATTGTATCTTCAGTTCTTCCAGTCTAATAGTTCGTCTGATCAATAGTTTTATAAATTTGGTTGGAAAATTAACAAGTATAAGAAAAAGTACACTAAATCTAAATCTAAGATTATCAGAAACACGAAATCTTCTTTTTATTTTCAATTGTCATGCCTTAATTGGCTACTTTTTGCACTTGTCATTAAAACAATTATTATTATGCATATTTATTTTGATAAATGGTGTGCCTTGTGACATTTTACGCAGCAAGATGGAATTGCAATTAATTGCCGGCTTAGATGATTAAGAATCGCATAAAAAATGCCATTTTCACAGTGTATGTGGAAGTATAAAGTATTACAGATGTAAAGTCGAGGCAAACCCAACATCAGTGCGTTATATCTTCAGTTCTTCAAATCTAATAGTTCATCTGATCAATATTTTTATAAATTTTATTGGAAAATTAACAAGTGTAAGGAAAAATATACTAAATCCAAATCCAAATTTGTTGGAAAAAATTCAAAATTTTGATTTTTTTAATATTCATACCGTAATTGACTATCTTCGCACTCGTCGTTTAAACAATTATTATACCTATTATAAAACAAATCTCAAATATTTATTTTGATAAATCTTGTACCATGTGGCATTTTACACAGCAAGATGGAATTGCAATTAAGTGCCGGGGTTTAGATGATTAATAGTTGCATCAAACATGCCATTTTCACAGTATGTAGTAGTATAAGGTATTACAAATGAAAACTCGAGGTAATCCCAACATCAATCGGTTATATCTTCAGTATTTCAAGTCTAATAGTTTGTCTGATCAATATTTTTATAAATTCGATTGAAAAATTAACAAATGTAATAAAAAGTACACCAAATTGAAATCCAAAGTTGTTAAAAACACAAAATTTTCTTATTTTTCAATCTTCATGTCGTAATTGGCTAGTTTTCGCACCCCTCATTTAAACAGCGATTATTATATCTATTTTAAAACAAATCTCGCTTCACTATTATGCTAAATTGTGTGACGTGTTGCATTTTACACAGCAAGATGGAAAGTAAATTTAATCAATCACCCTGTAGTATGCCATTTCATTGATTGCATTAGAGGAGATCAATGTAAGCGAGACGCGCTTTCAGCATGAGTATGTATATGTATATGTGTGTGAGGGTGTGTGTATTCATCGAGCACGCGCCGCTCAAATTCGCCTTGAAAACTTTCCAATAAAGATGTAAATGCGCCGCATCATCATCATCATCACGAACGCAATGAATAGAACGAACTCCTCAGTGGTGGTGGTGTGGACGATGATGCTTTTTAAAAAACATAAAAATAAAATGCGTCATTGCATGTAATGCGGCGACGACTAATTACACCACATTACTAATTATTTTCCAATTCGAATTAATCCTAGCTATCTACACGCAGGCTGCTTGAATATTTTTTTTATTTCGCAACGACATTTGTGCGTATACGTCTCGTCCACATCCGCTCGGCAAACCAGCATGCGAAAGAGAGAACGAAGAGGCAAAAAAAGCGTACATCGTCGGGGGAAAATGGTCGTCGTTGGTCGCATTGCCAATTTAATGATCCACACACACACATACAAACACACATATCTAGGATGGATATAAATACGGAAAATCCCACTCCAATTAACTGAACACTTTTCGATCCAATTCTACTTCTTCTATTCGCACGCGCTCTTCTCGCTCGCTCCTAATGCAATCGGGCGCAAAGTATATTAAAGGAATGAATGTGACATGCACACGTCCAGAATAAGGACCATGACGGCGCTCGCTCGCTTTCTTTTTTCTTATAATGCGGCATCGTTATCGGAGAGGATGGAATTCTATAAGAATCGTTAAATAAAACATTGGTTTTAATGCGATATGCGAGGAATGTCCGGTCGAGAAAGAGGATTTGCTCGGTATGGCTTGCTTCTTATTCGAAGTCGAAAGTGAATTTTAAAAAAAAGTTAAAGTAAATGATTTTCTTTAAATTTTTTATATAATTAGACATTTTAAGTTACTTTATTTTGATAAATATCAAAAATTCGATAACAAAAGTCTTTATAGAACTCATTTTAGTGCGGAAAATACATCTTTTACTAGTTACAACTTATTTTTAAAAAATATATCACTTTTCAGTTAATTTTCTGTATGTAATGACTAAGTGACAGACTGACCAACTCATTTTTTAACAAGTAACTCGATAGAAAACATGCAAACTTGAAAGTCTTTATGGAACTTATTTCAGTGCGAAAAATAGCTGTTTTACACTCATGATTATAATATACGAACATGATATTTGCGAACATGACTAAATGGCACACTGATAAACTAAATATTCAACATGTAACTGAAAAAAGTTTTAAAAAGTGGCTTAACCCAATGTAGTAATCAATGTTTTAACTTCATCAATTAAATTTACATTTAATAATTACACAATAAATTAAAAATTCATCATTTTTTGTTATTTTAAAGCAACGCCTTGTACATATTTCCAAAATACACGTATATTTCCATTGCAAATTAATAATAAACAAACGATGTTTCGAATACAAAAAAAATATTATTGCCTATTAAAAAGTAAACCAAAGTCAATGCGCTACCGATTTAATTTCCCAATTTCCTAAGTGAGAAGTCGGAAGGGTGATGGTAGTGAACAAAAGCCGGCTCTCGTTCATTGTTCACCCCCTCCTACCGTTTTTCCTTGCGCTTAGTTTTCAAGAAAAACATCTCAAATATATTTCACGCTGCTTGTTTTTGGATTCTCAAGTGAAAAATGATGAACGCCAATAGAGATTGCGGTGCGGGCTGAAAGAGTAAAACTGTAGTAAAATACACGACGGCGGCAATTTGTGCGCGATAATTCATAATTTTTATGGCAGCTTATAAGTTTTACGCGCGCCGCCAAAAAAAAGGCATGAAAAAGCCGCAAAACCAATTAATTATTTTTTTTAAAAACCGAGATTGCAAAGAAAAACTGAAACTGGAATTTGTTAAATGTTGCATAAAACTGCTGTAATATATACAATTAAATGTTGACGATTAAAAAGCGCAGTTTTTAAAAAACAATTAACTATAAAACTAATTTTGTTTAATTGCATACATGCGAATGTTCTACCTATTGTACTATAAAATGAAATATTATTATTTTTTAAATTACTTTCTTGCTCTAAATATAGGCCAGCTTAAATATGTATAAAATTTTATTACTTTTTTGAATCGGCCATAAAATGCTTTCTTCAAAAATGCCAGCTACAACAATAAAGTAGACTTTGTTGCACGCACATAACACTGTCATAAATATTTTCTAAAAATGCGAAAAGCGTTTTGCGTTGGAATTCAAGCTATATAGAACCTTTTTTTCTACAATACGCTACAATCGGAGTAAAATGTAGCTTTTGCATTCGTCACTTTACTACATCAAAATATATACACATTCGAATATTTGCTATTTTAACGCACATGTGAGCTAAATGGTTTTACCACTCGATTGTCCAATTAAAAATTAATTATGTATATTTTTAGTGCTCAATTTACTTTTTTAGTTTCTTTACGTTTATTAAACATTAAATTTTGTGTTAATCTTTAGTTGCGTTAGAAATTTTTGCCAATTTTCTTCCAATTTTTCCATCAAACGTATTTTTTTAGTTTTTCGAACAATTTTGATGAAAATCTATTAAAATTTTGTTGGAAATTGCCGAAATACAAAGAAGAAAATGAGAAAAATTTGATATTTAAGAAAAAGGTAAGTGAGACACAAAAAATTGCAAGAAATATCGATCAAACAAAAAAGTATTTTAATGAAACAAGAAAAAATGCAATTGCATATGTTATATAAATATAATTTCCCTCACATATGTTTTATGTCACATTGTAATTTATTGATAGGTATCGTACCACAAATTGGCAAATTACTATTTTCCCACCAATTACCATCTCAATAATTTACAACGAAATTGACTGAAATATTCAAAAACATATGCGGCACATAAGCGGTGGAGGCCAAGCCACCACGCACACATCGTCATCGCTCGCTTCTTTTTCGCGCACACATTGCATTTTTCCACATCTTGTGATATATATTGAAATATATATTTTTCAATACGTTCAACGTTTATAAAATATTGAATGTATGTGCATATAATATCGTATGGCATCCGAATCCACGTCGCACGATTGCTCCGTGTATATATAGGGTGTTGCAAAATTCATTTTATATTTTTTGAACATCCAGTATCTACATGGGTCGTCCGATAAGTTTCTAGCTTTTTTTTCTAATTAATTTTTAGTGCAGCCCCGTCCACTGAAACCACTGAAAATTTTTAATGGATTTTCGCTCGGAAATTTTTGCGACTTTCTTCTTTGATTTTTCTTTAATTTTCGGCATTTTCCATCAAACTATTTAAGGATTTTCATTAAAAGTGATTGAAAATAGAAAAGATCGTTCGTTCTTCTCCAATTTTCTATCAAGTTTGATGAAAGTCGCAAAAGAATTTGATGGAAAATGACGGAAAATCAAAGAAAAATCGGAAGAAAGTCGTCAAAAATTTCCCTCGGCGCAAAGAAAATCCATCAAAAAGTTTTCGGGGTTTAAGTAGACGAGACGTGGTGATGCTAAAAAATAAGTTGCGGAGCTGCACTAAAAATTAACTAGAAAAAAAGCTAGAAACTTATCGGACGACTCACGTACATATGGTATCGAGCAACGGCTCACTTCACTTTTATCTACCGTTTTTTTGCTTTATATTGCATAGAAAAAAATATTAGTAAAGAAGAGGCACGTGTAAATTGATTACCAGTTTTTTGTAACTCCGTTGTATTGAATGCAATCGTTTTACTCTTACTACATTTACATGACAGTATTTTTATATATATGAGATTTCAGTCATTTGTAATCACCCTGTATATACATATAGTATTGAGCAACAACTTTTTACTTTTACACCCCACCTATTTTCCGCTTTGTATCGCATGCAAAAAATACTTCTACTATACATTCAGGGAATTTTCCATTCATGAAAGGGCACATGTATATTGACTACCAATTTTTAACATTACGCACCGAAAAATCAAACTACATAAGGGTATACTTCATTGTATTGAATTGCGGACTCTTTATTGCTACTACATCTGCATGAAATCGAAAAAAAATTCCGTATTTATTATGATTTTTATATTTAAAAGATTTTAATCATTTGCGATCACCCTGTATTGAGCAACGACTTTTCATTTTTACCCGTCCACCTTTTTTCCTTTTTGTATCGCATGCAAAAAATACACGCACACTACACATTCAGCGAATTTTCTATTCATGAAAGGGCACGTGTGCATATTGACTGCAAATTTTGACGAAAAATCATACTACATATTAGATACATAGGTATACTTCGAATGCGATTGTGCTATTATTATTGCCA